>ML378289.1:0-65528 GCA_005239525.1 Nicotiana knightiana
CCCTCGCGTTCGTGAAGAAGGATTTGGCTTCAGGGACTTTGTTCTTCGCGTTCGCGAAGGGTGCCTCGCGTTCGCAAAGAAGAAAAATCTATGTTGCGTAGGTCTGCCTTCGGAGACTCATATCTCACAATCTATTATGAATTTTGAGATGATGCAAAAATAAAAGTGGTATTCCTTTGTGTCTAGTTTCTATAAATGTAAACCATTTAGCATTTGGATTTGTGTACAAATATTTATGGCTGGTACACTACAGGGTGTCCGGGAAGATGAAGAAGAAATTTGTGTTGCATAGGGCTAACTTTAGAAGCTTATATCTAGAAATATATAAGGAATTGGGAGAATACCGAAACATGAAAGTTGTAGATATTGGAGTCTAGTTTTCATAATATTAAACTATTTGTCATTTGGAGTTTTTCATAAAATATTATGACCACTCTACTAGAGGATGTCTGAGAAGAGTTTGGAATTGCCTTTCGAGATTTTTTTGTTCTTCGCGAATACAAGGGTAAGCCCGCGAACGCGAAGAAGACTTGTCTGGCAGTTTTTAAGTTTGCAAAAAATGGGTTAGGATCATTTCATCTCATTTCCTCCATGGGAGACGACCTAGGGGCAATTTTGGAGCTCCCTCTTCATCATCTATGTTAAGGTAAGTGATTCCCACCTATTTCAAGTTAAGTACTTGGATTATATATATATATTAACATTGAAATTCATGGAAAATTAGTGAAAACTTGGGGTTTTGGTAGAAAACCTAGAAATTAGTATTTTTAAATTTTGACCATGAAATAGGACATGGGATTTGGAATAAATTATATATTTGAGTTCGTGAGGTTATGAGTAATTTTTATCTTTGAAAATTTTCAAAATTCGGGCACGGCGGGCCCGAGGGTGATTTTTATCTACTTTTTGATCGGGGTTAGGAATTATTATAAATTGGATTCTAATGGATATTTGTTCATATATTAATGGATTTGCGTAATTATTGTCTAGTTTTGGGGTGTTGTGCATCAATTTGAGTCATCGGACGGGCTTGGAAGTCGGTTATGAATCTTCGGAGCAAGGTAAGTCTCTTTAACCTTGTGAGGGGGAATTGTCCCCATAGGTGAACTAATTTAATTATTTGCTACTATTTGTGGGGGCTACGTACGCATGAAGTGACGAGAGTCCGTGCGTAGCTACTATTATGTTTATGTACGGGTAGTCTAGGACCCAAAAGCATGTTCTATTTGTCGTACTTGTAATCTTACTGATGAAATTAACATGTTTTAACCTTATCGAACTTGGAAAATGAATTTCTGGAAAAGATTTAAATACTATTTTCATGACCATTAAAAGAGAAATTGTCATTTACTTGAGTAATTGCTTTTCCCGATGTAGTCGGGGTGGATTATTGGAATGTGCATGACTGTGTGTGACCGCTTTGAAATTTATATTCCGCGAGCAGGGTGATTTCTTCCATTACTCTCATGGAAACGGGCCGTATGCCACGGTGGGTTAATAGATGTATCTATGGTTCGAGACGTTCAACCCTTCGGCAGTGCACAGTTTACATTTATGCTGGTTCGGGTTGTTCGACCCTCGGCATTGCTTGCGCATGATATTACTGCGTATTTGCTGTGATTTTTACCTGATTACTGGCCTGGAAATTTTATATTGTCAACTGAAATGATGAGGATTTTAAAATGTTAAACGTGAAAGAAGTTGTTATTTATTGACGCTACTTGTTAACTTGCCTATGATATCCATGCTTAGAGTCACCCTTGATTATATTAAATTGACCTCTAGCAAGTGTCAAATTCGACCTCTCGTCACTACCTGTTCGAGGTTAGGAGGGATACTTACTGAGTACATGTTGTTTTCGTACTCATGCTACACTTGTTGTGCATTTTTATTGCACAAGTACATTCATAGCTAGTGGCCCTGTTTGACGCACTGATGTGGCTAACTTGGAGACTTAGACGAGTTGCACCATCCGGAGACGACCCACAGCCGGTAGAGTCTTCCTCAGATGTATTGTATTTATTTAAATTTCTTGTCCAGTTTGTATTACGTACAAGTATTGTAGTACAATGTATAATTCCTAGAAAATTTGCTCATGCACTTGTGACATCGGGTTTTGGGAAATCATGGATTTATTCACTATTCAAATTTGTTAAGATATTATTGTTTACTTAGTGGAAGCTCATTAATTATTATTTAAGAAAATGAAAAAGGAATGACTTCGAGAATTTTAAAATAAAGATTTAATTTATTTATTAAGTGTTGGCTTGCCTGACAGTAGGGTCCGGCGCCATCACGACATTAATGGATTTTGGGTCGTGACACCGTAGTCCCAAATAAATGTGCAAGACAGGGGGATCTCCTGGAATACCGTTTCGTAGTCCCAAAGTAAATGTGCAAGACAGGGGGATCTCCCGGAATACCGTTCTGTAGTCCCAAAGTAAATATGCAGTACAGGAGGATCTCTCGGGATACCTTTTCGTAGTCCCAAAGTAAATATGCAGCCAAACAATAGGATTCAATAATGATGGCACAGAGTCTTACAACTTATCCTAAGCACCAGTTAAGGAAGGCAAAAAAACCACTAAACATGCTGCACATAGTCCAAGTAAGCAGTTAAGACAAGTAGGCATGCTTTCTTAGTCTAACAGAATACTACACAAGCTAATAAGTTCAAATAAGAGGAAAGACATGTTACTATTTAGTGAAAACCCGGGTTTACAAAAAATAGCCCGTGTATGTACTCGTCATCTCACGTACACGACGCTCATATATCAACAACAGTACCAATTCTAAGGGGAGTTCTCCCACACAAGGTTAGGCAAGCCATTTACCTCGAACCAAGCTCAAATCAATGCGAAATAATGCTCTTCCTGTGAATATCCGACTCTGAATGGCCCAAATCTAGCCAAAACCAATTACATATCATAAATATAACTACAAGAAACTAATCTAGCGAACGGAATCAAAGTTAAAGCAAGAAATTGAAAAATTGCTCAAAAAGCCTCCCAGGGGCCACGTCTCGGAATCGGGTAAAAATTACAAAATATGAACACTCATCCACTCACGAGTCTAACCATAAAAAATTTACTCAAATCTGATACCAAAATCTCAATCAAAACCCCAAAATTCGGCATAAGAATTTTTCTCAAATTTTGCCCCAATTTTTCACCCCAAATCCGAAATTAAATAATGAAATCAAGAATAGATTAGTGGGATATAACCATAAAGGAGTTAAGAATCGTTACCCAATAACTTCCTATAAAAATCCCTTAAAATTTTGCCTTCTACCGAGCTCCCAATTAAATTTTGTGATATGAACTCAAAACCCCAATTTTTGAACTTTAAATTCTGCCCGGGTGTTCCTTCACAAAACTCTCAAAAGCCATTTCCAAACTCTTATCAGACAACCTATAGTATAATGGTCATAACGTTTTTCAAAAACTCCAAATAAAAAATTATTTAAAGTTATAAAAACTAGGATCCAATATCTACAACTCTTATGTTTTGGTCATCTCTCAATTCCTTATAGATTTTGAGATATAAGCTGCCAAATTAAGCCCTGTGCAACACAAATTTCTTCTTCATCTTCCTGGATAGCCTGTAGTGTACCAGCCATAACTTTTTATACAAAAATTTAAATGCTAAATGGCTTATCTTTCTGAAAACTAGACACAAAGAGCAACAACTTTCAATTTTACATCATCTCCAAATTCCTTATATATAGCGAGATATGAGCCTACGAAATCATACCTGCATAACAGAGATTTGCTTCTTCACAAACGCGAGGATATTTTCGCAAACGCGAAGAACAAAATCCCAGAAGTCAAATCCTTCTTCGTGAACGCGAGAGGATCCTCGCGAACGCGAATAAAAATACCAGACACCAGCATCATCTATTGCAAAACAGCCCAAAATGATCTGAAACCACCCCAAAACACACTCGAGGCCCCCGGGGCACCATCCAATAAGAAAAACCAGTACCGTAACATCACACGGACCTGCTCGAGGCCTCAAATCACCTCAAAAAACATCAAAATCACACCCCAATTCAAGCTTAATGAACTTTAGAACTTCAAACTTCTACATTCGATGTCAATACCTATCAAATCACGTCCGATCGACCTCAAATTTTGCATACAAGTCACATTCCATATCACGGACCTACTCCAACTTTCAAAATCAGAATCGAAATCCGACCCTGATATCAAAAAGTTCACTTCCGGTCAAACTTCTCAAAAACCTTCAAATTTCTAACTTTCGCCAAATGAACCCAAAATGGCCTACAGACCTTCAAATCCACTTCCGTACGCGCTCCCAACACCAGAATCACCATACGGAGCTATTCCCAGACTCAGAATCCCAAATGGACATCGATAACATTGAAATGCACTTCAACCAATTTTTATGAATTTTTTTCAAAAATGTCAATCTTCCACCATAGGTACTGAAACTCTCCCGGGCTATCCAAAACCGATCCGGACATACGCCCAAGTCCAAAATCATCATACGAACCTGATGGAACCTTCAAATCCTGATTCCGAGATCGTTTACTCAAAATCAACCCTTAATCAGATTCTTCCATCTTAAAGTTTCCGAAATGAGAATTCTCTTTCCAAATCCACTTCGAACATCCCTAATTCCAATTCTGACCACGTGCACAAGTCATAATACTTGAAGTGAAGCTACTCAAGGCCCCAAACCGCCGAACGACGTGTTAGAGCTCAAAATGACCGGTCGGGTCGTTACATTCTCTCCCACTTTAACATATGTTCATCCTCGAACGTGCTAAGAACTGCTCCTGAGTTATCCAAAATTATTGTTTAACACCTCGGGCACCTACTCGCGTTACCACAACCCAGTTAAGCACGTCCGCTCAAGCAAACCTGCAATTTCTCCTTTTCGTTTAGTCAAATAAGCCTTGGAGCCGAATTCCAGAATCTGAAATCCTCTACCAGGTCCGCTCACAACATACAAATATTGTACCCATCACTACACAATGTGCCAATATATGATTGTGTACCTTTGCTGAATCCACACCATGCACTGCTTAATTCACCTGACCATAATAACACTCTCTAACAATAATAGTCACAATTCCATGAATCTGATGCCCACAACACACCCCATGACGCAAGTAAGTCCCGTTTCAGCTTTCGCAATACTTCCACAACAGAAGAGATGTGTAGAAACGCATAACCACTTGCCGAATCAAAAATCATTGAGTCTTTCCTCTTGACTAGAATCATCACCCCATTATGAACCAAATAATGGTATTTTCCCTTTAATATGCTTCATATAATCCGATCACACTGATCTTAGATCCAATAATCTCGTCTTACCCAGTATAAGCTGCCCGGTAAATAAGCCACCTCAGACACTGCCAAAAATCTCATATGATGCCACAATGTGCCAACAAGCTGCAAACTCGAATGTGATACATAAAGAAATGAACTCTGGAAAGAACTACACAACCCACTTAACTAATTGTAACAATTGAAAAGGTGTTATGAACCTTCCTTAGAAAATGAGAAGCAACACACACAATAATAGATATAGAAAATTGTTCTCAACATCACACTGTTGCAGCGTACAACCCAATCCACACATGATACCCGTGGCGGGGTGCCACCCTATCCAAACAACATACCCGTGGCGGCGTGCCACCTGATCCACACATAATAATCTATAAGAAAATACTTATCGAGCAAAATGCTCATAATTATGAAATACCCGAATATAGACCATAAGCACGCGAAGTGCATAATATCATTCCCTGGGGAGACAGATAGCGCCATATGCTACAAAACTCAAGCACGACTAAGGTACGACATATGATCTGCATCTCGAGAGCCATCCTGCTCACATAACACCATCGTTACGCGGAACCTCAACACATATGCAATTTATCAGGCTATTTCACAACTCGCACTGCACAATATATATTACATGAAATAGTCGACGACGAAATAACATCCCACATCTATAAGGAGCTATATGCTGAAATGAACACATCCGACCTGATATGGAGCCCACATTCCTATTTTAGCTCCATCCACAGGCCTCAAGCCGATTCTGATTGTATCGCACTGCGCTAATAACCTTTCAAGGACACATATTAACACCTAACACACAAGAACAATCGTCAGGTCCAGAACACACTTCCACAGTCCACAACTAAACGAATCGAGCGCCCTTCAGGCATAAATCCTCACATTAGTGATAGTACCAATAATCTTCACACTTGGCTTTACGTCTTCAATCAATCAAGTGACTACATGTCACACTTATACAATCTTCCCGTGGGACACGCTCCCGCGACCTTCCGCACCATATGATGAGTCCGCACATCCGTTCCACCAGCCACACAAACGCTGCAAAGCAATCAAGAATCCGCAATTAGTACGCAAAGCCTCCCAGACAAGACATCGATCTCAGGTGACGCCAAAAACAATACCAGTTGACTCTAACACCAAATGGCAACCTTGATCCTCGGTTTTCGAGCTCGTGATATTCCTTTCTCACTCATCCGAGCTCGTGATATTCCTGCCAACACCAAATGGAAACCTTGATCCTCTGCTTCCGATTATTATACCTAATCATGCCAATACGAAAATGTACAAGAATTTCATTATAACTTCTAAAGCACTAATAGGGTACTCACGTCATCATGTAGAAACCTTTTACTTAGCTCATATCAGAAGAATCAATGCACGCGCAACCAAATTCCCATAAAGCAGTAAATACAATCCTTAGGTAGTGGTCTAGATATCCATAACCCTTTCGGGATTCACTTCCGTACCACCACAAATCGCATGCATAACTTAACACGCTGAAGGAACTAATCATTGCCAACATCATGCCAATTCAACTGTTCCTAACCGAACCAATTTCTTCAAATTTAATCTAGATTTTTTTCCTTAGAAATAACAATGGCTCCATTCATAACATAATGAACTCAGTGCGCACTCATCCTGAGTGACGCCATTTCACGAGACCGCATTGTCTCAAACTCACGAACCATATCATACCCTCCTTGTGCGACACTCGCATATTCAACTGGTACACTCATCTTGATAAATCCCTCCATAGATCGAAAATCACCTTCCCCACATTCCTTCAATGCTGCACGGCAGACCACATATGACATGGAACACTCCAAACCCCTTTCATAACCCACTGCAAAAGCTCGATATTTAATCACACTACGAGCTCGAAATCCTTAGGCACTGCACTGACTTTTGAATTCACTAGGACCGTTATGGAGAGTCACCCACTCTGACTTGGTCCCGAATATAATCAACTCCATGGATCTGCTAGCACATGAACACCCTCTCAAGGAAACACCTGGCTGAATCGTCTTCCTTGTAACTCCCCTACTGTCACATCCAATCATCTTCAGTGTAGTAGTCAATATTCCAAATTAGTCCGTAGACCTGGTCACTGTCTACTATGAATCCAGAATCGCTCTAAACTTTTCCCAAGGCATGTAGTCATCCTTCCACAGAACCCATATACCACTCTCCCACTTCGGCCAAACTCATTTAAGCAACTATTCGACTCATGTTTATCACACTTGGCCTTCAAGAATTTTACCCACCATAATACATCTCCCACATGTCATTCCTCATCCTTCGTTGCCCAGTTGTTGCCTTACATCAAAATTCATCTTCGTATCGCTTGAACCAATAGATCGCCACCAACTTTAAATCTCTCTGAAGATCACCTTCCTCGAGCCATCAACATTAGAAACACCGACTCTATCCCAAAACCGCAATACACTGCCATCTCTGACAACCGCATCTCAGACACCATTTCCTAACGCGTTCAACAAGGACGATGACACCATATCACAATTGAGAACTCTACCAAGCTCGAAAATGCCAAGCCTTATTACTCCATCAACCCAAACTTGAAAATTCCTAGTCTGATTGCCTTTCCTCTGCTGGAAATAAAATACTGAATCTCTAAATCATGCACTGAGTAACACCTCCCTTCAGTTCATTCACGGCCTCGACGCTTGGACAAGCATCCTACCAGTCCACAACCATTGTGTGATGGCAGTGGACGAATCGTCATAACAATCAGGGCCAAATCTCAAAACCTTAGGTAGTACTAATATTGAGCTGAAATAACAGAACGGCCTTCCGCAATAGCAACAATAATAGTCCAATCAAATACGCAGGGAGAAACATCCTGCACCACATCTGTAGTACAATTACAATTCCTCGATTCCTGATTTATAACAAACGCTTCACGTCGCATAGGATTGAATAGGAAAGAAATAAAGGCATAAGCCTCGAAGGAATCAAATCGCACGATGAGGAATCAAGAAGGAAGTGCTCCTAACAGCCCTATAGCCTCTCGAAGATAATTATAAACGTCTCCATACCGATCCGCAAGACTCTACTTGACATTCTCATGACTTGTGAGACCTAAGTGAACATAGTGCTCTGATACTAGCTTGTCACGACCCATTTTCTCCCTATGTTATTCGTCGTGATGGCACCTAGTCACTACGACTAGGTAAGCCTAATAATTTCTAAATAACAGAATTTTCTCCCTATGTTATTCGTCGTGATGGCACCTAGTCACTACGACTAGGTAAGCCTAATAATTTCTAAATAACAGAAATGAATCAGCAGTTAACAACTAAACTTCAATAGATATTATATACTGATAAAAATGTTGCTCGGCATGTACAAGAACACTAGCACTCGAGTATAAACAGTATTCCCAAAACCCGGTAATCACAAGTCATAAGCTCTATGAAATTTGTCTAATTGTTTTCTATACATAGTGTCTAAAGAAAATAAGGGAGAAAAACAACATAAGGGATATAGGGGGACTCCAAGGATCTGCGGATGCGAGCAGATGTACATTGAAGTCTCCAAAAAGCTGCAGCGACTACACTAACGATGAGGCGGGTAAGATGTGCCTGGATCTGCACACGGAAAACATGTGCAGGGAAGGGCATGAGTATACCACAACGGTACCCAGTAAGTGCCAAGCTTAACCTCGGTCGAGTAGTGACGAGGTCAGATCAGAACCCTACTGAAATATATATATAATATAAGGCAAAGCAAAAATGAAATATCGCAGTAGATAAGAGTAAAATGTAACAAGGAAGAAATCATGGAAAAACAACAACTCAGCACAGCAATACAACAGAGGATCTCCTGAGATACCGTCTCATAGTCCCAAATGTAAATGTGAAGGGGGATCTCCCGGATTACTGTTCTGTAGTCCCAAAGTAAATGTGCAAGACAGGGGGTCTTCTGAAATATCGTTCCGTAGTCCCAAAGTAAATATGCAAGGGGATCTCCTGGAATACCATTCTGTAGTCCCAAAGTAAATGTGCAAGACAGGGAGGATCTCTCGGAATACCATTACATAGTCCCAAAGTAAATATACAGTACAGGAGGATCTCCCGGAATACCTTTCCGTAGTCCCAAAGTAAATATGCAGTCAAACAACAGGATTCAATAATCATGGCACAGAGTCTTACAATTTATCCTAAGTACTAGTTAAGAAAGACAGGTAAAATCAGTAAACATGTTGCACGTACCTCAAGTAAACAATTAAGGAAAATAGACATGCTTTCTTAATCTAATAGAATACTACACAAGTTAATAAGTTCAAATAAGAGGAAAGACATGTTACTATTTAGTGAAAACCCAGGTTTTTACAACAAATAGCTCGTGTACGTACTCATCACCTCACGTACACGGCGCTCATATATCAACAACAGTACCAATCCTAAAGGGCGTTCCCCCACACAAGGTTAGGCAAGCCACTTACCTCGAACCAAGCTCAAATCAATCCGAAATAATGCTCTCCCCACGAATATCCGACTCTGAATGGCCCAAATCTAGCCAATACCAATTACATATCATAAATATAACTACAAGAAACTAATCTAGCAAATGGAATCAAAGTTAAAGCAAGAAATTGGAAAATTGCTCAAAAAGCCTCCCCAGGCTCACGTCTCGAAATCGGGTAAAAATTACCAAATATGAACACTCATCCACCCACGAGTCTAACCATACCAAATTTACTCAAATCCGATACCAAAATATTGATCAAAACCCCAAAATTCGGCCTAAAAATATTTCCTCAATTTTTCACCCCAAATCTGAAATTAAGCATAGATTAGTGGGATATAACCATAAAGGAGTTAAGAATCGTTACCCAATAACTTCCTCTGAAAATCCCTCAAAATTTTGCCTTCTACCGAGCTCCCAATTAAATTATGTGATATGAACTCAAAACTCTCATTTTTTAACTTTAGATTCTGCCTAGGTGTTCCTTCTTCGCGTTCGCGGGCCATCCATCACGTTGGCGTGAACAAAATCTCTCAAAAGTCATTTTCAAACTCTTCTCAGACAAATGGTTTAATGTTATGTAAACTAGACTCCAACATCTATAACTTTCTTGTTTTGGTCATCTCTCAATTCTTTATATATTTCGAAATATAAGCTGTCAAAGTCAGCCCTGCGCAACACAAATTTCTTCTTCATCTTCTCGGACAACCTATAGTGTACTATCCATAATTTTTGTACACAAATTCAATTTCTAAATGGTTTACCTTTATGCAAACTAGATACAAAGGAATACAACTTTTATTTTTATATTATTTCCAAATTCTTTATAGATTGCGAGATATAAGCCTCTAAAAGCATACCTACGTAACAAAGTTTTTCTTCTTCACGAACGCGAGAATATTTTTGCGAACGCGAGGAACAAAATCCCATAAGCCAAATCCTTCTTCGAGAACACAAGAGGATCCTCGCGAACGCGAGAATATTTTTGCGAACACGAGGAACAAAATCCCAGAAGCCAAATCCTTCTTCGCGAACACGAGAGGATCCTCGCGAACACGAAGAATAACACCAAACATGAGCATCAGCTATAGCAAAATAGCCTGAACGAGCATCAGCTATAGCAAAACAGCCTGAAATGATCTGAAACCACCCCGAAATGCACCCCAGGCCCCCCCGGGCCCTGTCTAATCGCACAACCCAGTCCTGTAACATTACACGGACCTACTCGAGGCCTCAAATCACATCAAACAACATCGAAATCATGAATATCACCCCAATTCAAGCTTAATGAACTTTAGAACTTCAAACTTCTACATTTGATGTCGAAACCTATCAAATCACGTCCAATTAACCTCAAATTTAGCACACAAGTCACATTCGACATTATTGACCTATTCCAACTTCCGAAATCGGAATCCGAACCCGATATCAAAAAGTACACTTCCAGTCAAATTTCTTAAAAGCCTTCAAATTTCTAACCTTTCGCCAAATGAACCCAATATGACATACGGACCTCCGAATCTACTTTCGGACGCGCTCCCAACACCATAATCAAAATACGGAGCTATTCCCAGACTCAGAATCCCAAACGGTCATCAATAATATTGAAATGCACTTCAACCCAATTTTTATGAAATTCTTTCAAAAATGTCAATCTTCCACCATAGGTGCCGAAACGCTCCCAGACTATCCAAAACCCGATCCGGACATGTGTCCGAGTCCAAAATTATCGTACGATCCTGCTGGAACCTTCAAATCCCGATTCCGAGATCGTTTACTCAAAATCAACCCTTAATCATATTCACTCTAGTTGCCAACAGTTGCTGAGCTCAATGATCTATATTGATGATTCACTAAATTAAGCATTTCTATTTGTGATACATTTTAAAAGTATCATATAAATTTACAATTCTAGGAGGAATACCATTATTTGATTAGTGTTGAAATGATATGGAGTCGGCTAAGTTATAACTTATTTTTCTTACTTTTCGATCAGTAAAAACTTGTTATCAGTGGAGAATCTAAAGGGAACATGCACCATAGACAATTAAGTAATAGAACCCCAAAATACTGTACCATGATTCATAGTAGTCATATGTGCTCCTGACCCTCTTAAGATATCCCCTTATAATGGTGTTGTATTCTTTATACGTTAATCTTGATCATTTTCTGTTTCCTTCCTAATTTTACGCTTCTTCCTACTAAAAGATCTCCTTTTCAATAAATTCAAATAGCTTCCTGTCCTCCTCCTCGTTATCTCCAACTTTTACTTAATAATCATTAAATTGTTGCCATTCAATGCATGAAATTGGTTGTGATTAAATCTGCAACTCAAAGTAGCATAACATTTCCACTAGAATATCAAAATCTGAATTCGCTGATCTGTATTGGTTTGTTATCTGTGAGACATGGTGTCAACTAGTTTACCACATCCTGGTTTCAATCAGTTTTAGTAACCCAGTAAAGATAAAGTTTTACTCACCCAGTTTTCTTGTTATTTCTTTTACTTCACTTATCACTGCTAAGACTGCTACGGAGAGGTGGTTATTCGGGCTATTATGGATCTTGCTTAAGTTTCACTGCTAACTCATGACACCATGTTGTCTTTATAGAACCTTTCACTTGAGGCTGTTCTTGATTCACGTAAACATTCATTTTATCAGGTTGCTGAAATATTGATTACATTGATCAAATCATTCAAAGCTGCTTTCTTGCCTTTCCTTGATGAGCTTTCATCATATCTAATGCCTACGACGGTGAGTTTCCACTCGCAATAACTACCGTCAAGTTAACCTGCTAGCTTGTTTTCCATTTATATTTCTCATTCTTCTTTCTTTTTCCCTGTTTGAAGGGCAAGGATAAAACAGCTAAAGAGAAGCACATGTATTTATATCTATGATAAACTTATGGAGCATTGCGGTGAAGAAGCAGCTCTAAAGTAGGTCTATCTTTGTGAGTTTTTCTTAAATTGGATCATAATTCTGATAGTTACTTCTTTGTCTAAACTAGGTACCATAATATGTATGTTCCTTTTCTTTTGGACGCATGCAACGACGATAGTTCAGATGTTAGACAGGTTTAATTTGTGTATCTTAGTGGTTGGGACAGTTTTCAATCAAGTTACATTTGCTATTTGATTCATCCGAACACCATTGATGTCATGTTTAGAATGCACTTTATGGGCTGAGGCTTTCCGCTGAATATGGTGGTTATGCTTTCAGACCTTTCATTGGAGGTATTATATTGTTCACCCTGTTATTCTGACCCTTTACATTATGGAGGATGAGACAATTAGGAGTGATATATTTTGGTATTTAATCAATCCCATGATTTCAGAAGCTCTTTCAAGGATCAATGTAGTCATTACGCATCTCAATGCTCTTGAACCTAAGAATGCAGAGGCATATGACACTGCTGTTTCTGCACTTGGTAAGATATGTCAGTTTCATCGGGAAACTATTGACTCAGCGCAGGTACATCTTTCTAGGAATTAATCTCTAACTTTTATTGTTCATGCATTGTAAATATACCTCAACTCGTCTGTACTTGAGTTATTCTGAATTATCGGGTTTAGATTTTGGGTACTTTGATCACTCCGAATTTTCAACAGTTTTGAACTTGCTATAATATCTTGATCAGCTTTTCTTCTTATAGATTTTAAAATCTGAAAGTCACTATACCAGCCCGATAAATGATTGCAATAAACTAGGATTAGAGATGCACTGTGCTCGTCTTAAGTCTTAATCACTCATATAGTTATTTACAAGAGTTCTCTATTATTATCAATTCACTCTTTAGTTGTAAGCAAGGATACCTTTGTATTAGTGAAATTAAAATATGCTTGTAATAGCTAAGCTTTTTAAATATTAGTTCCAAAACTGCATGGAGGTTTCCATTACCCCAGTTATATATTTAGCTTTTATTTGCCAGAAATGAAATTGTTTTTCTAATGTAGATGCATATATGCTAGGATAACAACTTAGTTCCTCTTCAGATAATACAGATTCTAGTGGTTAGTTTCCCTTCCAACTTATTTAGCTTTTAATAACCTGTAGCTGAGGGTATTTAGTCAGCTTAAGAAAAGGAAACTTTAGACACTTTCTACGTGTTAAAAAGAAACTTAAGAGACTTTTATGTGTGATAACATACATTATCAGTACCTCAGCTCTACGTATTAAAAGGAAAATGGACTGCATAGCGACTGATATTTGGTGCAACTGGTTTGAAAGATAGAATTGATCATTGTGCTATTATGAATTTCATTAAGCCATGGACAGCCTTTCAATACAGTGAAAGATGAAACTGACTTCCTAAATGGATTATCCTAACAAAATGCTAGAGAAAAGGTCAAACTTAAACAACTTAACAACATATTTCCTTTTGTTTATACCTTTTTAGAGGGGTATGTTGTATTATGCATATGCTCACTATGTCATTGTTTTGGTAAAGCATGTAGCTTTTGATCTTCCAAGAAAAAATGATGCTCTTCCAATGTACATATTCTTGTTAAAGTACCACAAAATTCTCATTCCAAGTTTTTTGGTAGATCAGTGCTTGGTTGAATTGTCTTCCTATAAAAGATGACAAGGATGAAGCCAAAGTAGTTCACGACCAGCTCTGTTCAATGGTGGAGAGGTATTGGAGTAATTTTATCATCACCTGGTCTTTACTATTTGGAGTTTTCCATGTTACTTCACTTATGTAACTTCATTTATACTTTGTTTCACATACACTCGAGTAAATTCCAGTAGAAGCACCCCGAGCTTGCGTGAAAAGTATGTACATGTTAAATTTGTGCCTTAACCACCATCATCCAACAATGAAACTGAGAGAACTAGACTTAAATTTAATGTATGAGGTAAAACCATGTCAGTCAAGTTTAAAATCATTTAAAGTTCTGATTCAATGCCAATATGTAGTTTTAAATTTCTATTTCGGATTCGATGACCAGCTTTCTTATACTAAATATCTAATCTCCTACACTTTACGAGGAAGAAATGGAACTTAGGCCTAACTCAACCTCAAAGGCAGAGAGGATTGCGCAAATATGTATAAAGAGACAACAATCCATTCCCTCAATCAACGTAGGACTTAACATGTCCTAACTTATTCATACAAAAAGCTCCTTAGTATTTGATATATTTCCTTTGCCATAAATTTATTTGGTGTCAATCTCTTCAAGACAGAATGCATGTGTGTCTTGGTGCCTGGACAGAAGTGTCACCTAAGCGACATGAAACACCCACTATGCATGCATCTAGCTGCAGGGCTTAAATGTTTATCAAACGTGGCTTCAGAAACATCATTTTCAGTATAATGTAACAATCTCGTAGATCTTTGGTTCAAAATAATCCAAAAGAAACATAATGGTGTTGTTTTCCACTCCATCTTCCTCTCATCGCATATCTTCTCTGTATTCTCCAAGTTGAAGTAATATTTCTATAGTTTAACTGGTTTACAATTAAGTTAATGATACAGAACACTGAACAGTTTATATAGATTTATTTGATATAACAGAATTTTGATTAAGTTTCCATCTTGAGTGAAGGCTGTTGTACTAAAAGATGTACTTTCCTGACTCTAAAGATGTAATCTGAGGTTTTTAATATGTTTTTAATGTTTTCATCAAATCTTCTGACACACAGATCAGACAGAGAACTTTGGGATCCCAACTATCTGCACCTTCCAAAGGTTATTTCAGTTTTTGCAGAGGTTAGTTCAAAATAGCAGGTGTAAGAATGAATTGTTCATTTGTGCTTGTTATTAAACAGGTGATTTTAATAGTTACTTTTTTAAGAAAGGAGGCAGAAAACCAGGGCTCGTAATCTAATAGTATCTGCTGGTAGTCCCACGTCGGATTCAAAATTTAAGTTTTATGGTTCAACCTTAAGATTCTTAGTATTGAACCCTTTATATTTTAAAAGTATGGGTTCGTATCTAGTATTTGTGGCAATAATATTGAACTTTTACGTACAAACTTATGCTCCGCGTCAAAAGTACTTCATGCTGCATCCGCCCCTTCACACAATAGGTGTGAGTCTGGTTTTCACTGGCCCTGTCTCCCTCCCCCTTTCTCTGGACCCTATGCAATAGGGAAAAATAAGACAAGAAAAAAGGCAGTAGAAATTCATATTATCTAAAGAAAAAACATATCTTTTTATTTCTTAATTGTATCGTGTGTTAGTCAGTTGGCAGTTAGCTCCATCTGTCTATTTGGAGGGTTCATTTCATCGTTCCTTTTCGTTTGTTTTTCTTGTTTAACTAATACAATTGATTAATCTATTGACATTTACTGTACTGTGACATTTACATCAAATTAACATTTATGCTAATGTAGAGATCAGTGAAAGTGCAAGAGGGGGACGGTTTTTTTTTCTTCGAGGTAGTCGACTAATTTGAGTTCTAGTCAAATGGACTTTTCAGGAATAGAATATAAAAGATAAATTGCAGAAAATAAATGACACAGTATGTTTTTATACTTGTTCGGATTAAGAGTGAATCCTATGTCTAGTCCCCTTGGGTTGCAAGGGTGATCTCTTTCAAGTATGAAGTGGCTTAGTACAGATGAGTTGATATTGTTATACGCTAACAGCTTTTGTCACTCGTTCCTCTCTCTATAATTGATACAATGCCTCACCACTGTTCTTTTCTCTCCCTCTTCTCTTTTTTGTTACACAAGAAATCTAAAGCAGACTACATTATTTTGTTTGAAGTAGAACAAAGAGATTGATTTTGGTTTGATCAAAGTATATTGTTCTTAGGTTAGTGCAGTAGGTATTTATACTTCTCGAGGCCTTCAAGTCTTGTACATATTTTTGAGAGATTGCGAACACAAGGGTATTTGTATTCAGACAGATTCGTAGATTGATTCTTCTGCTGACTTGTCTTGACTCGCGAGCTTGAGTGATTTCTTCCTTAATTGAGAGAATATTCCCGTTGCCAGATCCCGTGATTGATGCCTTCGATTGACGTCATTATGTGGGAGAATCTTTAGCGGATGATTTCGTGCCCGTAATTTTCTTTGATTTAGATCCTTCCTATAATAATCTCTTTTATTTGATTTCGCCATCTTCCTTGATTGATTTGTCCGCTTCTCTTTCCTTTTTCGTTTAATTCATTTTTGCTTCCATATTATTGCTCAGAATCTTTTCCTGCACATAGGGAGTAATTGGTTGTTTTGCACCATTGAAATTTACTGAGATCTAACAATTAAGTAATTGAAAGTTGGTTCTTTTGTAGGTTCTATGTACCGGAGAGGATCTTGCTACGGAAGAAACTGCAAAACGATCTGTTGAGGCATTTTCGGAAAACAGTACCAGCAGTCACCTGGGAATCAGCATGCTCCTTGCTATTGCCTCAGCAGGAGATGGAATTGGAATCCATCCTATCACCTGAAGAAGATGTTAACATTTCAACCCACGCAATGAAACTACTAGTCTTGTGAACTTGTGGGGATCAAACATTTTGATGCTAAATTCTATCTCACAAGCTCAAGGTTGGCCATGTGTAAGGTTCAGAGTTAGTATGGAGAGTCTTGCCTAGTCATTTTCTGTTGTTATTGTTTTTGGTTGCCAAAGTTTGACTCTTGCCACTATTTTGAGTATTTCCTACTCCATCCGCTCCATCCGCACACGAAAAAGTGAATATCATCACAAATTCGTGTTGTATGACCCCGAAATGCAATATGATGAACCCGAAATTCATGGAGAAATCGTAAGTATTGATCACTAGGCCGCTTCCCATGGACCTACAAAATTTCTGGCCAATCGGAGTCCGCCAATTTTATTTACAGAATCAGTATGTACTCATGTACAAAAAAGTGGATATAATCAGAAATTCGTGTTGTATAACCCTGAAATGCCATAAATGAACCTGAAAGTCATGGCGAAGCAAGAAATATTAGTCACTAGGTGGTTTCCTATGGACTTATAAAATTTGAGCCCAATCAGAATTCGTCAAAAAAATTCTACAAAATCACCATTACTAATACATACTAAGGATATAATCACAAATTCATGTTGCATGATCCTGAAACGCCACAAAATGAACTTGAAAGTCATGGCGAAGCAATACGTATTGGTCACTAGGTTGTTTCCCATTCACTTACAAAATTTCATGGACTTACAAAATTTCAGGCTAATCGGAGTCTGTAATTTTTTACAAAATCAACATGTGCTAGTACACACGGAAAAATAGATATAATTAAAAATTCGTGTTGCATGAACCGAAATGCCATAAAATAAACCCGAAAGTCATGAAGAAACAATAGGTATTGGTCATTAGGTCATTCTACATGGACCCACAAAATTTCAGGCCATTCTGAGTCCATCAAAAAAGTTTACAAAATCCACATGTACATTTTACGAAAAAGTGAATACAATAAAAAAAATTCATATTGTATGACCCCAAAACGCCATAATATGAACCAGAAAGTCATGGCGAAGCAATAAGTATTGATCACTAGGGCGGAGTTCGTAAAAAAATTCTACAAACCCGGCATGTACTAATACACAAGAAAATATATATATAATCACAATTTCGTGTTGTCTGACCCTAAAATTTCATAATATGAACCTGAAAATTATCCCAACTCTTTCTTGTTTTTGAAAAGATCCTTCACATTCTGAAGGATGTACTCAGTGAACTTCTGAAACAAGGGGGCTGCATAAATTTGGTAAAGGCCACCTTTTCGGATCCATTGAAAGGAGAAACACATAACCTTCTTTGATTTCAGCAGAAGATAAGTCTGCCCTTGGACCTGAAATACTATCTCCAACTTGCATTCTATGTTCCATCCTTAATCCTCCCTTTTTGAGTTGCCCAATACAAAAATGTATCAAGAAATCTCCTCTTTATTTCAGACATTTGTTCTCTTGCTCCGAGTGGTGTATACAGCTCTGCAATAAAGAGATTAAAAACAAATCACCTTCCAGGACCAAACATGAGCTTATAATATTCAGGGAAAAATAGAGGATAAATTTTGCTTTTACATTGGTTTGGTGCATAAACTAGAATCAATACCTTGTGTATAGGACAACTCGGTGCACTAAGCTGCCGCTATGCACAAGGTCTAGAGAAGGACCGGACTACAAGGGTCTATCGTACGCAACCTTACCCTGTATTTATGCAAGAGTCTGTTTCCACGGTTCGAACCCGTAATTAACCTCCTGGTCATATGGCAGCAACTTTTACCAGTTACACCAAGACTCTCCTTCAGTACCTTGTGTAATATTGTCACGACCCCAAATCCTAACAGGTCGTGATGGCGCCTATCGTGGACTAGGCTAGCCACCATCACCTTACTACGCATTTGTTCCATTATAATAATTCACAACTCAAAAATAAACAACAAACATAGCATAAAATCATTTCTTTAGGTCTTAGTGCCCCAATAATAGTCTAAACAAAACTTTTCAAGACTAGAGTCAACATGGTCACGAACATCTACGAAATAAAAATAACTCTACTAATGTCTTAAATAAAGTCTAGGAATGAAATGCTAAAACTAAATATGGAAGGGAAATGGAGAAGTTGTGGACACTGGACAGCTACCTCGAAATCTCGTAAAACTGCTGCTAACGAACAGAGACAGCTACTGCTCCGAACCGGCAACTGGATCTGTGCACAGAGGCACATAGAGTAATGATGAGTACGCCAACTCATTAGTAATGAAAATAAATCACAGTCTGAGAAATACGAAACACACAGCACGGATACACCAATTCACAAAACAGTAAAACACCAAGTCACTATAAAGTATTCATCAAATACATAAGTTCGAAAATCAATTTTCAGAAATCCTTTTGAAACAAGTATAATATCTATATATTTCAGTAAAATTCTTAGTAAAAATCAGTTTGAAAAACGAAGTGAATCGTAGTCAAAAACTTAGTAAAATTTTCATAAATCTTCCCTTCGGGCCAAAATCATCTCTCGTAACAATTGCCCATCAGGCATCCTCACCATCACTCTGTATCAGCCCATCAGGCATCCTCACAGCCACTCAGTATCAGCCCATCAGGCATCCGCACAATCACTGAGTATCAGCCCATCAGGCATCCTCACAATCACTCATTATCAGCCCTGCGGGCAACATCACTCAGTAGGTACCTGCACTCACTAGGGGTGTGTACATACTCCGGAGGGGCTCCTACAGCCCAAGCGCTATAACAAGCCACATCGTGGCATAAATCACTCACAATATAGGCCCGCAGCCTCACTCATATCATAACATCCTCGTAATATAGGCCCGTAGCCTCACTCAGTCAAACACTTTCAACTTGCCCTTCAGGCCATAAAAGTATATTGGATTCTCAATCCAAAACAGTGTTTCATTTTCAACAAATAGTATCAAAATGCTGAGTGTCAAAATAATTATCAAGAAAAGATTGAGTGAAAATCATAACATATCAAGTGAGAAAAAATAGTAAAAACAGCCCCCAAGGGGTAAAAAGATCGGCACTAGGCCCCAAACATGGCTTACCGCCCAAATCATTCAAAATATATCAATACTATTAACCATAGGCTTAAAAATAGGTTTCGCAACTCAATAGTTTCCTAAATAGGGAATATATTTCCAAAGTTCCAATCTTTGCATTCCAAAACCCGTGAAAGGGTGCATAGTCTGGGATTTCATACCCTCAGGACAGGATTTAAAGACATTACTCACCTCAAACTAGCCCGAAAACTATTCCTCAATACGCTTTCCTCTCGAATCCACTTCCGAATGCTCCAAATCTATCAAGTTCATATTTTTATCATCAAATTATGCTAAAGGAATGAATTCCAATTAAAAATATTGATTTTAAGCACAAAACCCGACCCTCGGGCCCGCGTCTCGGAACTCGACAAATTTTATACTAAAATGTTCTTCATCATCTCACGAGTCCGTACATATAAAGAACACTAAAATCGGAGTTCGTTTGACCCCTCAAATCAACCCCTAAAGGTCTCTTAATCTCAAGCCCTAACCCCACCTTTTTCTACTGATTTTCATGAATTAAACACTGATATTATGTTTCTTAACCACCTATAATTGAATTTTAAGGTCCAAAATACTTACCTCTATGAAGAACACTGATTTTCCCTCCTCAAAATCAGCCCAAAGCTCTTTTCCCGTTCAAAAATGGTGTAAAAATAGGTTAGGGTCGTGGAGGGTTTAATTTTATATTGCCCAGGTATACACACTGTGCGATCGCGGCTCTATCTGTGCGTTCGCGGTGAAAAAATTTACCAGCCCTTATTTAACCCTATGCGATTGCGGCCTCCTCTATGCGATCGCATAAAACAAATTTTTCAACAGCCTTCTCCAAATCTTCCGGATAGCCTCTAGTATAATGGTCAAAACGTTTTGTACAAAACTCCAAATTAAAATTGGCTTACCTTTATAAAAACTAGACATCAAGAGCTACAACTTTCGTTTTTGGATCATCTTCAAATTCCTTATAGATTGTGAGTTATAAGCTTCCAAAGTCGGGACAGTACAGTAGAAATTTTACTCTGTGCGATCGCGGGAAGCCTCGTGCGATCGCACAGCACAACTAGATTTTCCAAATTTTTTCCGTGCTAACGCATCCAAATCAATGCTATCGCACTGTACACCCCTGAAGCCAAAAACCAGCAACTAGAAATGGCTCGAAACTCACCCGAGACCCTCGAGACCTCAACCAAAACATACCAACAAATCCCATAACATCACACAAACTTAATCGAACCTTCGAATCACCAAAACAACGCAAAAACACTAAATCACATCGAATTCAAGCCTATGAACTTTGAAATTTCTAAATTCCACCAACGATATCGAAACTATCCAAAACGCATCTGATTGACCTGAAATTTTGCACACATATCCAAAATGACATTACGAACCTGTTTCAACTTCCAGAATTCCATTCCGACCCTGATAGCCTATTTTCCACTGCCGACCGGAAATCGCCTAAAACTAACTTTCGCCAATTCAAGCCTAATTCTACACCGGACATCACAAAAATATTCCGAACACACTCCTAAGTCCCATCACCTAACGAAGCTATCCGAACCATAAAATCTGCATTCCGAGGTCGTTTATCAATAAGTCAACTCTCAGTTGACTTTTCCAACTTTAAGGCTATTTTTAAAGACTAAGCGATTAAACTCTCATTACAACCATTCCGATTCCGAGCCTACCAACTCTAACACATCAAGAACAGTATAACCAATTTATTACAAGTCAATAACAGTAATTATAATGCAGGTTCTACGTAATGACTAACCAAGTCGTTACAAATATTTTAATTTCTTTTTCCATGTACAGAATGGGATCCTACTTTACCCTGTATACTAATATAGCTATAAGTTATATCTGAAGTCACAGATACTGTAGTGCTACACAATACGATTATAGGATGGTTTGACTACCACTGAATTTCTCTCTTGGATGTAAGAAAGAATCTTTCAAAATTATTATAACTTTATCAGCTTATTCTGATGGAGCTACGTTAAATAGATATGAAAACAACATTCTCAGATAGGATCCAGATGAAAAAATTTACTTGAAAACCACAATATTTTGAGGAAATAAGAAAAGAAAATTCGTATGCAAGCCAGTAAATCAACATGTGAATTATTAATCAAGCTTCCCGTCATGGTATATATATCTAAAGTGTAGTTTCATTATACCGTCAGTCCTGCCAGATATAAAGAAAACAGAATAGATGAGTACTGTATAAATCTCAAGGCTGGTGGAGTTATTTCATATATTGTTTATATATTAACGATATCTTGCTTTCTTCTTATGATAAATCCTTTGCATGAAGTATAAGTTCTCTTTCTAACAACTTTGAGCTGAAGCATATAGGGATATAGATTGTGCGTGCTTACTTTCTGCTTCACATTGAGATTTATTATGATGGTCAAAGAAGGTTTACATTAACAAAGTTCTAGAATTTGTTTTCTCAACAGCTGTCACGATCCTAAATTCTCAACCTTAGGGATCGTGATGGCGCCTAACACCACACTAGCTAGTCAAGCCAATGTTAGAGTTCGATTAGCTATTTTCCTTTGATTATCCATTTAAACATAATAAAATAAATTTAAAGTAAACTTAATCTAATGGTTTCTAACGAATAACTCCAAATGTAAAATGATAAACAACTAAATAAACCGAACCACGAACTAATTATATAAATAACTCTAAGACTACCCCAGAGTCTGGTGTCATAATTCACGAACTACTAAATAATACTACAATTAATGGACTGGAAGAAATAATATAACTGTTGTAGAAAAATTATAAAACAGTCTCTACGAACTAAGAGAAGACTCTCGGGATCTGCGAACGCCGGCAGAAATAATTCGTGTCTCCGGATAATGGATTGCGGCTACTAAAAATCTCTAATGCTGGTCGGTACCTAGATCTGCACAAAAAAGTGCAGAGTGTAGTATCAGTACAACCGACCCCATGTACTGAGTAAGTGCCGAGCCTAACCTCAACGAAATAGTGACGAGGCTAAGGTGGAGAAATTATAACTTAACCTGCGACAATATATGTATATAATAAAGTAAAAAAGCAATTCTACGCAAAAAAGAAAATATAACTGCGACAATAAATAAATAATAACTCAGTCGCCTATTCCAAGCCTCGGCTGTCACCAAAATTTCACACAACTTTCCAAGTTTCCAAACTTAAATTTAAAATAACCAAATGTGCAAGATATGAGAAAACAGTAGAGTAAAACAGTAAAGTTTCCAAATCTTTGTAATTAAAATCAGTAAAACATAAATATCCTCCCTCATCACTGTCTTGTTGCGGCGTGCAACCCGATCCCACCTATCCACCCTTATCACTATCATTTATTTCCCCTGTCCACCCTTATCACTATCATTTATTTTCCCTGTCCACCCTTATCACTATCATTTATTTTCTCTGTCCTCCCTTATCACTATCATTTATTTTCTCTATCCGCCCTTATCACTATCATTTATTTCTCTTGTCCACCCTTATCACT
This sequence comes from Nicotiana knightiana, assembly GCA_005239525.1. Classification (NCBI taxonomy): domain Eukaryota; kingdom Viridiplantae; phylum Streptophyta; class Magnoliopsida; order Solanales; family Solanaceae; genus Nicotiana; species Nicotiana knightiana. The sequence goes on from ML378289.1 coordinate 23,813, forward strand.
ATTATTTATTTCCTCTGGCCGCCCTTATCACTATTATATTGTCCACCCTTATAACTATCAATTGATTTATTTATCAAAAACATTCACAATTCAGGCCAAGTCTTTCACAACACGTTTATCTCAACAATTGTAAACAGAACACAATGTAGCTCACAAGTTGTATCCAATATTATTTCATAATGAAACCAACCAGAATATATGTAAATATCGTAGCACGGTCATCCAGCTCAAGTTTTATGTACCATAACAAAATCAAGGGAACAGCCAGCACTTTTAACACGCGTGCAACAATACTTGGCAATAATCTAATGAAAACAAATAGTCAAGTAATATATGCGGAATAATTTAATTACGTACTTGAACATATTTCTAAAAGCCGCCTATAAATGAATATTTTCATCTATTCACTCATGACCTAAAGGTTTAAGACTTCACTAAATCTTCAAAAGAAAAACATAAAAATGATAATCCAAATGCATTCTTGATCTATATAACATCAAGACAAAAGTACATGTGACTCTTATTCGGGTCTTAGATTTATTACAGCAAAGATAATCATTTGATCATATAAACCTCAACAATCATAAAACAGTCAAGCCGAGAAGCAAATAAATGGAAAACGGAAAAGGGATCCGTACTCGTCACCTCACCTATACACTACACACAATCAAATTCACATAACAATCAGGTCGATGATTCCTATTCCCTCAAGTCAAGGTTAAACCAAGCACTTACCTCACTTTCGCAGGTCACTCACTGTTCAATTATAGCTTTTATTCTTGAATTCACCTCCAATAAACTCGAATCTAATCATAATTAACTTAATATCATTAATTAATGCTAAAGGAACTAACATTACTGAAAATTATAATTTTTCCTAAGTTTTCTCAAAAAAAGTTAAAACCGACCCCGGGCCCACTTGGTCCAAACTCGGGGTTCGGACCAAATCACGTTTACCCATTCACCCCGAGCCTGAATATGTAGTTTTTAAATCCGACCTCAATTCGAGGTAAAGATTCGATGTTTACAAAATTTACTAATTCTACCCAAACCCTCAAATTTTTACCATGAAAATTCTTAGTTTTTGATTTAAAAGTGATGAAAAACATTGGGTAATTGAAATATAACCAAAAAAAGACGAGTAGAGAACACTTACCCCAATCCCTATGGAAAAAATCTCCCAAATCTGAGCTCCCCAACTCAAAATATGACGGAATGAACAAACTCTAGTTTTATAGATTTTTCTGCCAGTTATTCTGAGTCGTTTCTCATACCAAATTATCCCGAAACTCAATTTTTATATCTCCAATGTATTCCTTGTGAAATTATGGTCAATTTAGGCTTTTGAACTCAATTTGACATTATAATTAATGAAGTAGGTTTTAATATTTGCAAATAGTGCAGATTTGTAAATACGTTGTCAGTGGTAATTTCGTAATTAATCTGAAAAATCTGGCAACCTTAGTAAAATGACCATAAAATCCTCATACGATGTCCAAATTCAACGATTCTTTTTGTTACGGATCCGTAATTATGATACGGATCTAATACTTCATTCAAGAATCTTAAATTAGAGCTCATTTGTTCAATATGATATCATTCATGCTTGAAGAAACGACGTCGAAGCATAAGAAAGAACGAGCGCAACACAACCCAAACCTATTCGAAACTCACCCGAGCCCTAGGAGATCTAAACCAAACATGCACGCAAGTCTAAAAATATCATACGGATTTGCTCGTGCGATCAAATCATGAAAATAACATGTAAAACTATGAATTAAACCGCAAAACTCATCATTTTTCTCAAGAACACTTCAATTTCACTATTTTTCAACCAGACATCCGAATCACGTCAAATAAACTTCGATTCTCACCAAACTTCTAAGTTAGTATTAAAATACTATAACAAATCTGTACCGGGCTCCGGAACCAAAATACGAGCCCGATACCAATGGTTTCAAACATTAATTCTTTTCTTTATTTCATTAATAATTCAGCAAAATAATTTCTTTCAAAAATTGATTTCTAAGGCTTGGGACCTCGGAATTCATTTTCGGGCATACGCCGAAATCCCATATTTCATTCTGGACCTCCCGGGATCATTGAAACATAGATCCGGGTCCGTTTACTTAAAATGTTGACTCAAGTCAACTAAAACCAAATTTTAATTCTAAAAATTATAATTTCTTATATTTTCACAGAAAAGCTTTCCGGTTTCACGTCCGGACTATGCACACAAATCGAGGTAATTAAAATTAGTCTTTTATGACTAATAAACCTAGAGCGGAGTCTTAATTCATAAAATGACCCCTTGGGTCATCACAATCTCCACCTCTAAAACAAACGTTCGTCCTCGAATGGACATAGAAAATTACCTGAATTGACAAAAAAATATGGATATTTACTCTGCATGTCCGACTCGGACTCCCAAGTCGCTGCCTCAATGGGCTGACCTTTCCATTGCACTCGAACTGAAGGAGAACTCTTAGACCTCAACTGACGAAACTGCCGGTCTAGAACGACTACCGGTCCTCCTCATAAGTCAAGTCTTTGTCCAACTGGACAGAGCTAAAATCTAACACGTGGGACGGGTCACCATGATATTTCCAGAGCATAGACAAGTGGAACCGGATGAACTGAGGATAACCCTGGAGGCAACGCAAGTCTATAAGCTACCTCCCCCACTCTATCAAGAATCCCAAACGGCCCGATATACTTTGGGCTCAACTTACCCTTCTTTCCAAACCTCATAACACCCTTCATGGGCGACACACGAAGCAACACCCTTTCTCCAACCATGAATGCCACATCACGAACCTTACGATCGGCATAACTCTTTTGCCTAGATTGAGCTCTGCTTCTGTCTCTTCCCCTAATTGTAGTTGTCATTGGGGCTTCATATCCTGTTCGGTTGTAGATGCTTTTTCGTGTTGTCGAGATTTGTGAGAGGACGAGAATAGACAAGTTCAATCATCAATGGTAGAATAAATTCACACGATAGAATAGAATAGAAGTGAAATTGGTCCTAACTTCATAGCCTCTGAGAGATAAGTACAGACGTCTCTGTACCGGTCCTTCAGACTTTACCAAGTTTGTTCGTGAATTGTGAGACCTAAGCAACCTAGTGCTCTGATACCAACTTGTCACGACCCCAAATTCTCAACCTTAGGGATCGTGATGGCGCCTAACACCACACTAGTTAGGCAAGCCAATGTTAGAGTTCAATTAGCTATTTTCCTTTTATTATCCATTTAAACATAATAAAATAAATTTAAAGTAAACTTAATCTAATGGTTTCCAACGAATAACTCCAAATGTAAAATGATAAACAACTAAATAAACCGAATCACGAACTAATTATATAAATAACTCTAAGACTATCCCAGGGTCTGGTGTCACAATTCACGAACTACTAAAGAATACTACAATTAATGGGATCAAAGAAATAATATAACTATTGTAGGAAAATTATAAAACAGTCTCTACGAACTAAGAGAAGACTCTCTGGATCTGTGAACGCCGGCAGATATACCTCGTGTCTCCGGTAATGGATGGAGGCTATTAAAAATCTCTACTGCTGGCCGGCACCTGGATCTGAACAAAAAATACAGTGTAGTATCAGTACAATCGACCCCATGTACTGAGTAAGTGCCGAGCCTAACCCCGACGAAGTAATGACGAGGATAAGGCGGGGCAATTATAACTTAACCTGCGACAATATATGTATATAATTAAATAATTAAACAATCCTACACAAACAAGAACATATAACTGCAACAACGAATAAATAAAATAACTCAGTCGCCTATTCCAGGCCTCAATTGTGACCAAAATCCCACATAAATTTCCAAACTTTACTTTAAAACAGTCGTATGTGCATAATATAAGAAAAGATAGAGTAAAAAAATAAAGCTTCCAAATCTTTGTAATTAAAATCAGTAAAACTTAAATATCCTCTCTCATCACTGTCTTGTTGCGGCGTGCAACCCGATCCCACATGTCCGCCCTTATCACTATAATGTATTTCCCCTATCCACCTGATCACGCTCAACTCTGTCTTATAAAAAGACTAAGCGGGTGTTGCAAATATAATCTAAGTATTTAGCCCAGGGTCGAATCCCACAAGGAATTAACCTATAAATTATTGTTGTTAGACTACTCGATTCTCAATAATTAATTTCCAAAAGGTTATGAATATCACATTTCGGTATTTTTATTACTACAGCTGAATGAAATTAAATAAACTAAAAGACAACTAATATTAAGGTGTAAACAGATGCAATAAAGATCTAAGGTTATGGTTTCCCCCGTTGGTGAACTTCCATCTTGTATACTTCCTATAGTTTTAATTTGGTTGTCTCTATCAATCATGAACACTCCAGATACCATAAATCTCTCTCAAGTAATTATGATAATTTACTAGACGCACTCTCTCAAGTTACGCTAGCTAGATTGCATACAGTTCACTTTAGATTGCACCCGAGGTATCGGTATCTCTAATCCAACCTCTAAACCCTCGGTTATGACTCTCGCCTATACTCCGGGAGTGATGTTGTTCAAACAACTACCTAAATATGCACTCTCTCTCAAGTAGATACATAATAAATAGGAACAGTAAATTGAGGGCCCTTCAATTAACTATAACAAGAACGTAGTTGAACAAATAGAGATTAACAACCAACCAAAACTATATTAATATCACAATAAGTCATCCCCCAACGGGTTCCACCAAAACCTTAGATTAGAAAAGTTAGCTACTCATAATAATGATAAAAACTACAAAAGAATTCATGAACAATGATAAAAATCGCAAGAGAATGAGATATGGATTGATTCCCAATTGCCATCCTTGCCTCTTGCCCTTGCTTTTCTTGTTCTAAACTCTAAACCTGGATTATCTACTCCTTTTGGCGAATTGAACCTTTTATAGGTTAAGTGGATTGGCCCCGAACTTCCAAAAGTACCCCTTTCGAAGTATTTTTCCTGTCTGGACTAGCGCGGGCACGCTAATGCCCGTGCTAATGGGGTTTATGTCTGCCTCCGAAAATCTAGACTAGCGCGGGCGCGCTAAGGTCGCACTACAGCCCGCACTAATGGGGTTTCCTACTACCTTGATAAATCTCCAGCCTTCAAATCACCTCGAAATTACCCCACGGCCTGTTATTCTTCAAATTCGCCAGGATCACCGTCATAAGTCATCAATAGCTTATTGTACTCCTGTGAAACACAAAAATCACCATTAGAGCCAATTTATCATCATTTAACACACTTAAGACCGTGAAGCATCATTAAGTTAGAGTATAAATATATGCTAAACTATGTGAATTCAGCCTATTATCAACACCCCACACTAAAATCATTGCTAGTCCTCGAGCAATCCACTACATCCTACAAGGTTTCTTTGCATCAAACGCTTCCCTACGGTGTCACACCACGAACGTTTTACAAGCATTGTACCTAGAAGTGTAACATCTATGCCTCAAGCAATGACTCTCACATGCTATGCTATACTCTTACTTCCTTGAGATACTCTACAAGAAGGTCAAGACTTACCTCTTTTTCATACAATTGAGAGTAGTTCCACAAAAGATAATAGTAAAAGCAACAGGAACATTAAATCGAAGGAATTCACTCACTCTCAAAAAGAACATTCATATGTCACACAGATACGCCATAGGCTTGCCCGTAGTGTAATACTCTACTAATTGAGTTTATTCAGTCTAAGATCAATAGGTCTTTATTTGGTTGTAATGTAGGCTAAGGGACTGGTAGGATACATTTTGGTATAGTGACTAACCTCCCTAAGAACTTTTAATACAATTACATTAACATTCAGCCCATTTTCCGGCTTGGCCAGAACTTTCACCATGCTTTACTTCATAATTACCCACTATTCTTTAGGTGCAACTTTCATTTTCATGCCACTATTTATCAAGGACTACATGTATTTATTGTCCTCTTTCTTTCTTTTATTTTTTCTCTAAGCGGCCTTCACTTTTGCATTTTATTACAGTTTTTCACCTTTTATTCTATTTCCTTGATTTTCCTTACAGATCAAACCACCACCCCACACTTTGACTTTTACATATCAGCTAATAATTCAAGCGCTTGGCCAGAACTTTCACCATTCTTGTGGATGTAATATACCGGGCTAATCACTTTGATATCTGCCATGGTCCATCCAATGGCAGTCTTGCACTCTGAGAGTACCTGTAACAGCTGATTTGCCTGCAAATCTAACAAACTGGATGAGATAATAACAGGTAGCGTAGTATTAGGGCATAGAAATGCGTACCTGAGATGGGCTGGCAATGGTTTCAACTCTAGTTTGGGAGGTTCTTCCACAGAGGGCTGGCGGGCTCTCTCTTTTCTCTAAGTGCAATGGTTCAAACTCGAGAACCCTAGGCCATACTCTTTTACCTTCAAGTGATAACACCCACTCTACCAATTCCTCCCCATTTACCTCATCTAAATTCATTAAATATGCATCAAGGGGGTCCTCCATAGTCAAGGACGCATCATCTTCCTCCACTATCACATCCACAACATCAACTAGAGAGCGAACTCACTCGGTCGCCTCATGGATTTCTGCACATTGATTCATTGAATGTGATTTCTTCATCATTAAGCCTCATCTTGAGCTCCCCAGTCTCACAATCAATGAGAGCTTTGCCTGCCCAAGATTATGGGAATCTCTTGATCCACTCAACAGTCTAGTATCACAAAATCAGCAGGGAACACAAACTTCCCCACTTGCACCAAAACATCATCCAGAATACCCGACGGTCTCTTCACCGTCCTATCAGCTAGCTGCAGTAACAAAGAAGTTGGTATGGCTCTACCAATACCCAGTCTCTTATAAATGGCCAGGGGCATTATATTAATGTTGGCCCCTAAATCACACAGTGCTTTGGAAAAAGCCAAATTGCCAATATTGTAGGGAATTGTAAAATTCCCTGGATCAGACAACTTTTCTGCAATTGGTCGTCTTACCACAACACTGCAAGTCAGAGTCAAAGTCACAATCGCCAAGTCTTAGAAATCAAACTTCTGGGACATCAAGTCCTTCATCATCTTCGCATACCTAGGCATCTCTTTCAGAGCATCAATCAGAGGAATGTTTACATGTATCTGCTTCAGCATGTTCTAGAACTTTTTGTACTGCTCATCCATTTGGTATTTGGCTAGCCTTTGAGGGAATGGGGATGGCGGTCTCTTCTTCCCAGTGATTTGAGATTTTTCTGTCTCAACTACTGGCTCTGGGGTTATTTCCACTTCCTTTTCAGCCTCACTCTTCCCACTAGGTTCTCCTTCGGCAGTTTGTACTGTTACCTTGGTCAAGTTTGTGGAATCATCAATTTCGATTGGCACTGGTACTAGTGTCTCTGCCTCCCTGCTTTCACGAGCCAATTCTTGTTCCAAGTCTAAGTCCCTGCCACCACGGAGACTCACTACCATCATCTGCTTCGGGCCATGGTCCTTAGGATTCACTTGAGTATCTGCAGGAAAAGTCCCAAGAGGACAATTGTTCACTGCCATAGATATCTGGCCCAACCGCACTTCAATATTTTTAATAGCTGCATCATGTACATCTACTCTCTCACTCATTTTGGAAGTCGGCCCAATCACCTGTTGCATCATCGCTTCAAGCCTAGAAAACCCATCTTCTTGCATCCCCCATGTTGTTGCTGAGGAGGGTGGTATATTTGCTGCTAATTCTGATTGTTATAACCTTGTGGCCTCTAATAAGGTGCCACATTACCATTAGGTCTCATGGAACCCATGTTTCCATTGTTCTGTTGCTGGTGAGGTGGTCTATATGGTTGGACTTGTTGACGCCAGTTCTGTCCCCCCTGACTCTGGCCTCCATAATTTGACACATATTCATGTTTTTTGGGTAAGGAGGGTGATCACACTCTGCATTCCACTGATTACCAATTGGTTGACTAATGCAAGATGTGCATAAGCCCCACATTGGTTGTATCCACAATATGTACCTGCTGCTTTTTCCCTGATTCCTCCACCTTTTTAGTTAGTATGCTCATCTGTGTTATCAAAGTGGGTACATTCTCAGCAAGAGTATTGGATAGTTCGAAGGGCACTGAGTGAACTACAGGAGTAATGGGCGCATTCCTGGTTGTCCACCCCAAATTCTGCGCCATTTTATCAAGCAGTATCTGGTTTTCTCTCCATGTCTTGCTCAAGAATGCTCCACCAGCTGAAGTATCTACATTTGCCTTTACACTATCTGCCAGACCCATATAAAAACATTGCCCTAACATCTGCTCTGGAATACCATGATGCGGACAGATAACCAACATTCATTTAATTCGTTCTCATGTTTCCTGCAATGTTTCAGCTGGCTTCTGTTTGAAGCTCAAGATTTCATCAATTTCTTGAGTTGTCTTGTTGGGTGGATGGAATTTTTTCATGAACTACTTAAATAACTCCTCCCATGTGGTAATGGAATTAATGAGGAGCGAGTTTAGCCAAGTCTAGGTTGCTCCTGTCACTGAGAATGGAAACAACAACAGTTTTATCGCTTCCTGAGTGATGTTTGGCTTCCTCTGAGTCTTTCAAATCAACAAGAAATTCTTCAAATGTTGTTAGGGGTTCTCAATGTATGACCCTGAAAATATTTCCTTGTTCTGCAGCAAGTGCAGCATATTATTTGTAATCTGAAAGGACTCAGCCTGTATCTGAGGGACTAGTATCGCAGTTGCCAAATTATCTGTCGTGGGTTGTGCCCAGTCATATAAAGGAGCCTCTGGAACAAGAGATGTCACTATCTGCGCAACTGGGTCTACCATGTCGTCCCCATTGTTGTTCCTGTTGTTTAGATTTTCCATGTCAGGTTCAAGTAGTTCAATTGATGGTTGTTGTCTGCTTTGCCGGTTGGCCCGGTTCAAGGCCTTGAAAACTTTCTCGGGGTTTGATAAGGCTTCAAATACTTCACCAGTTCTCGATGAGTTCCTAGGCATGTACCTGTAGAACCGAGTTAGCAAACGTTAAAATTTCAATGTATAGATGAAAAATTGAAGAAAATTGACTATACTTTAGAATTTCGTATTTCTTCAAGCTGTAATTAACACTGTTAATTCCCCGGAAACGGCGCTAAAATTTGATCACGCTCAACTCTATCTTATAAAAAGACTAAGCGGGCATTGCAAATATAATATGAGTATTTAGCCCAGAGTCGAATCCCACAAGGAATTAACCTATCAATTATTGTTGTTTGACTACTCGATTCTCAATAATCAATTTCCCAAAGGTTATGAATATCACTTTTTAATATTTTTATTACTGCAGCTGAATGAAATTAAATAAACTAAACGACAACTAATATTGAGGTGTAAACAGATGCGATAAAGGTCTAAGGTTATGGTTTCCCCCGTTGGTGAACTTCCTTCTTGTATACTTCCTATAGTTTTGATTTGGTTGTCTCTATCAATCATGAACACTCCAGCTACCATAAATCTCTCTCGATTAATTATGATAATTTACTAGACGCACTCTCTCAAGTTACGCTAGCTATATTGCATTACAGTTCACTTTAGGTTGCACCCAAGGTATCGTTATCTCTAATCCAACCTAAACCTTCGGTTATGACTCTAGCCTATACTCCGGGAGTGATGATGTTCAAACAACTACCTAAATATGCACTCTCTCTCAAGTAAATACATAATAAATAGGAACAGTTAATGAAAGGCCCTTCAATCAACTACAACAAGAACGTAGTTGAACAAATAGAGATTAACAACCAACCAAAACTATATTAATATCACAATAAAGTCATCCGCCAACGGGTTCCACCAAAACCTTAGATTAGAAAAGTTAGCTACTCATATAATGATAAAAACTACAAAAGAATTCACGAACAATGATAAAAATCACAAGAGAAGGAAATACAGATTGATGCCAAATTGCCCTCCTTGCCTCTTGCCCTTGCTTTTCTTGTTCTAAACTCTAAACCTGGATTATCTACTCCTTTGGGCGAATTTAACCTTTTATAGGTTAAGTGGATTGGCCCCTGAACTTCCCAAAGTACCCCTTTCGAAGTATTTTTCCCGTCTGGACTAGCGCGGGTGAGCTAATCTCGCGCTAATGCCCGCGCTAACAGGCTTTCTGTCTGCCTCCGGAAAGCTGGACTAGCGCGGGCACGCTAAGGTCTTGCTACAACCCGGGCTAATGCGGTTTCCTACTACCTCGATATATCTCCAACCTTCAAATCACCTCGAAAGTACCCAATGGCCTGTTATTCTTCAACTTCGCCCGGATCACCGTCATAAGTCCTCAATAGCTTGTTGTACTCCTGTGAAACACAAAAATCACCATTAGAGCCAATTTATCATCATTTAACACACTTAAGACCGTGAAGGATCATTAAGTTAGAGTATAAATATATGCTAAACTATGTGAATTCAGCCTATTATCAACACCCCACACTAAAATCATTGCTAGTCCTCGAGCAATCCACTACATCCTACAAGGTTTCTTTGCATCAAACGCTTCCCTACGGTGTCACACCACGAAAGTTTTACAAGCATTGTACCTAGAAGTGTAACATCTATGCCTCAAGCGATGAATCTCACATGCCATGCTATACTCTTACTTCCTCGAGATACTGTACAAGGAGGTCAAGACTTACCTCTTTTTCATAAATCACGTGCCCTCACTTCACACAATTGAGAGTAGTTCCACAAAAGATAATAGTAAAAGCAACAGGAACATTAAATCGAAGGAATTCACTCACTCTCAAAAAGAACATTCATATGTCACACAGATACGCCATAGGCTTTCCCGTAGTGTAATACTCTACTAATTGAGTTTATTCAGTCTAAGATCAATAGGTATTTATTTGGTTGTAATGTAGGCTAAGGGACGGGTAGGATACATTTTGGTATAGTGACTAACCTCCCTAAGCACTTTTAATACAATTACATTAACATTCAGCCCATTTTCCTGCTTGGCCAGAACTTTCACCATGCTTTACTTCATAATTACCCACTATTCTTTAGGTGCAACTTTCATTTTCATGCAACTATTTATCAAGGACTACATGTATTTATTGTCCTCTTTCTTTCTTTTATTTTTTCTCTAAGCGGCCTTCACGTTTGCATTTTATTACACTTGTGCACCTTTCATTCTATTTACTTGATCCTTACAGATCAAACCACCACCCCACACTTTGACTTTTACATATCAGCTAATAATTCAAGTGCTCATGGGAGGTACCGGGTTCAAACAAACAGGCTATTCAAACAATTTGTTATGGTTCATAATGTGGTTATCAAAGAAATGGGCTTATACGCTCAAAGGGAATGACTATGGTTAATTACATTCAGGTGGGTACATATTTGTGTCTAGCTTAACAAAGAAATGCCTATATCCCTTCTAAGACTAAACAAACTTTTATTTCAATTTGTACACACACGGGGCAAGTTATAGGTACCAAACGCAGATATAGAATAAGATGCAAAATACCTCACACACACATGGCACATAATTCAATCCAAACTGGTTCATCAAAACACTCCATTGAGCATTCAAGTTAGTTATAACATGCACCATTAAGTCATTATACAAGAGTCAACAGGTGAGCCTAAGCGTCACACTCTAGGATTCATGGTGTTTGGGTGTAACATACTAAGGGTAGCATTTTATCATTCAGCACCTTGCCCACAGGATTCCTAACAACTAAAAATAAAAGAAGAAGCTAGATATACCCGGTTCAAGCTAAACCCTTGGAAAAGAACTGCGGTCAAAAGAAAAATCAAGGGGGGGTTACTAAACTACCTAAAAAAGAAAAAAAATAAAAATCTTTTTGGTGTTTTCTTTGGACTAACCTCCCTCAAGAAAACTGCCTAAGAAATCCATCATCAGGAAAAGTCCACTAAATTTTCTGATTTTTTTTCCCAATCGACTTGGACCCTCAAGAACCCCGCCAAAGGGATCCGTCTTCGGGCTAAAACGACTTGATTAACTATACCTAACAAACAACTAAAACAGACTACAAAAAGAAAACATAAAACAAAACCACAATTCGACCAATTTAAACACAAACTAAAGCAAACAATTCATAACTGTACAACATACAACAAAACAGAGAATCCATCCCCCACCCCACACTTAAAATGAGGACATATCCTCATGGCCAATTAAAAACAGAGTAAGGAAAGGGGACTTCCCTGACAGCTCAATCCTGGTCAGAGACGGTGCCTGAGTCCACGTTGCACGCACGACCCAGGGCGTAGAGCCAACCTATGATCCTCTTCTCAGATTTCTTCTGCTGGGTGGCCATATCATCAACACGAGTCCCCAGGTCAGTCACCGAGGTCCTCAGCCCAGCCACATCTTGCTCTAGGCGGTCTAACCGCTGTCTCCGACTGGCCCTAGACGGGCCTCCAACATCTGCAGCCTGCTCCTGAACGGGTTGCTCCTCCTCTATGTGCACAGTGTCTTCACCTCCCTGTTGATGCTCCTCCTCCGCTTCATCTTCCTTAGAGTCATGCCCCACTAATTCCTCATCTGCTGCCACTGCCTCCTTGCCCATAGTAACTTTTTCAGCTTTGAAGGGGTGCACCTCAGGCACCCGGACATCTACAGCAAAGTCGACTGGCACCCCAACTACAGCTCACAATCGAGTAACAAGCGATGGGTAAAAGAACCCATTCCTTTGGAGCTTCATGCGGACAAACATCTCTTTATGAATTACCTGGGCCACATCGAACGGTGCATCTACCATGAAGCATCAAATCAAACACCCTCGAGGAATGTTGACCTCTTAAGTGTTTTTGGATGGCAAGAGTCGGCTATTGACCAGGTACAACCAGCATTTGGCCTCAAACTTGAGGGCCGAGGAGGAGAATTTGTTCCCATATTTGTACCACTTCAACGGGACGCCCGGTCGACATATGGTCGGGGAGAACATATCCTAGGGAGTCATTTTTCCACTATAGGTCTGGTAGGCATCCACATAACCAGCCGCTGGTGGAGGTAGCCTGTACATTGTCCGAATGTTCTCCATTGAGGCATTAACCTGCCTTCTCCACACTGTTACCACGTAGTTTTCGTGCTCCGGAGTGTTGGCATAAAATTCCCCGACAATCATGGCATTTGCCTCATCAGGTTCCTCAAAGAAAACATCCAGGCGACGCTGCATTAACACCTCATACATTCTAGGACAGTTCATCCTGATGGCTTCAGAGTCCATGGCCTACTCAGGTACAGCTGCCTTATCCTCTTTTTCAATGAATCTATCCTGAGCCTTTGCTGAGACAAACGTGTGGCTAATGAAAGGCTCGAGTCAACTGATTTTCGGGGCCTTCCTCCGGTGGAGGCTCTTGCCAGACGACTCGAGAAGGAGCATGTGGCTTGACGCTTGAGTGGAGGAATGGTACCTACAATTAGCACAGTATTAGCTCAGTACAACAGAGTGACCCAACTGTGGTTACTCAGACTTCACCACAAAATTGGTCACATTACTTCCCTCCAGTGGGGCCGTTTTTACAAAAATGTGGTGGGCATTAACAATTTAAACCTCAAGCACTCAATAATGTATATGAAGCACCACCACAATAACCCAAACATAATCACAACACCCCGCACTCCCTATGTCATCTCTTTTCAATACAATCAACTACTACCCAGTACGGCTACCAAATAAGAAAAAGCTACAATTTGTGTACACAATGGAAAAGAAAAACAAAGTTATAAAAAATAAAAAGAAAATTGTGTGAGAAATACATACTTGTAGAGTTGAAGGAGGGAGATGGAGTAATGGGGGTTGAAGAAGACTCAGAGATGGGAGTGCTTGAATTGTGGATTGGAGTGCTTGAGTTAGCGGTTTGCGTGCGTTTGGGGGGGAAGATGAAGAAGAAGAAGAAGAAGAAGAAGAAGAAGAAGAAGAAGAAGAAGAAGAAGAAGAAGAAGAAGAAGAAGAAGAAGAAGAAGAAGAAGAAGAAGAATAATAAGAAGAAGAAGAGGAAGAAGAAGAAGAAGAAGAAGAAGAAGAAGAAGAAGAAGGGGAAGGGTTTATCGGAGGGTGGAGTTCTATTGTTATAAGGAAAATGGGAGGTAGTGGAGGGGTTAGGTCGGTTGGGGGGGGATAAAATTAATTCGGTGGTTGGGAAAATTACAAAAAGAAAATAACAAAATAAAAAATTAACCCGAAAAACTTACCTGTGTCAAGACGGACTAGCGCGACCTTAGCGCGGGTGCGCTAGTCTAGGGGTTGAGGGATAGTGTAAAACCCCACTAGCACGACCTCTAGCGCAAGATTAGCGCGGTCGCGCTAGTGATGAAGTTGGAGAGGCAGTGAGAGTCAGCAGAAATCATTCTTTTGTTTTCTTCTTTCTTGGGGTCCTGTGTTCACCCTTTTTCTCGCACACCTGCATATGTTAGTACTTTATACTATAAACACTATATGTATTAGTTTGCCTCCCAACCAGCGCTTGATTTAGTGTCGCGGCAAGGCGACTACAACAATCAATGGGTTGCCTCCCATGAAGAGCCTGATTTACCATCGCGGCACGACGCAGAATGAGCGCAATTAAGGCTCGCTCAGCCTTTGAGGTTCAAAAAGATGCACCACAGCCAGCTCACTGGTTTCATTCATCCCCACATACATTTTCAATCTTTGTCCATTGAACTTGAAGGTGTTAGACCCATCTTCAGCAGCAATTTCCACAGCACTAGAAGGAAACACTTCGACCACTTTGAATGGTCCAAACCATCAGGACTTGAGCTAACCCGGAAACAATCTCAATCTTGAATTGTAGAGCAATACTTTGTCTCCGGGTTTGAAATTTTGGTCCACAATGTTTTTGTCGTGTAACCTCTTTATTCTCGCTTTATATAGCCTTGAGCTCTCAAATGCTTGATATCTGAACTCTTCCAACTCATGCAGCTCTGTGACTCGATTTTCTCCCGCAGCATCGAGATCCATGTTCAACTGCTTTAATGCCCACCACGCTCGATGTTCTAGCTCCACATGCAGGTGACAGGCCTTACCAAATACCAACTTGTATGGAGACATACCAATTAGTGTTTTAAATGCAGTCTTATAGGCCCAGAGTGCGTCATCAAGCTTTTTTGCCCAATCAGTTCTAGTGGCATTTACTGTTTTGTCAGCACACTCTTGATTTCACGGTTTGATACCTCAACTTGCCCGCTCATCTGAGGGTGATAAGGGATTTCCACCTTGTGGCGCATATCGTAATTGGCTAGTAGCTTTTCGAAGACACGATTGCAAAAGTGAGTGCCTCCGTCACTAATAATATCCCTTGGGGTCCCAAAACGGGTGAATATGTTTTTCTTCAAGAACCCCACCACCACTATTGCATCATTGGTGGGGAACGCTGCAACTTCTACCTATTTGGACATGTAGTCTACAGCAACAAGTATGTACTTATTGCCGTAAGAGCTGACAAAGGGACCCATGAAGTCAATCCTTCATACATCAAACACCTCCACTTCTTGTATTGGATTCATGGGCATCTCATGAAGACGGGATATGTTCCCCGTCCTTTGACATTCGTTACGGATCTTCACCCATTAGTGAGCATGTTTGAACATAGTAGGCCAGTAGAACCCGGCCTCTAGCACCTTAGCTGCTGTCCGAACTCCTCGAAAATGTCCTCCATATGATGATGCGTGACAAGCCTGCAAAACAGAAAATTGTTCTATCTCGGGGACACACCTCCAGATCATGCTATCAATGCAAATTTTAAACAAATGAGTTTCATCCCAATAGTAATTGCGGCAATCACGATAAAACCTTTTCTTTTGTACATAAAAGAGTTCGTAAGTTCAATACCACTTGCCAGATAGTTTGCAATGTCTGCATACCATGGAACATCCTCTACGCTCGTGGTGAGTAGCTTCTCATCTGGAAAGGTTTCCAGAATATCCTTTGATTCAATTGCATTCTCAGCACCTTCAAGACGTGACAAGTGGTCAGCGACTTGGTTCTCAGTGCCCTTGCGGTCACAGATCTCTAAGTCAAATTCTTGAAGAATCAACACCCAACGAATTAGGCGCGGCTTAGACTCTTTTTTCTCAACCAAGTATCTGATGGCTGTGTGATCAGTGTACACAATCACCTTCGACCCGATCAAGTAAGACCTGAACTTGTCAAAGGCGAACATTACTGCCAACATCTCCTTTTCGGTCATCGTGTAATTCAGCTGAGCTCCACTCAAAGTCCTACTTGCGTAGTAAATTGGGTGCATTATTTTATCTTTGCGCTAACCCAACACGGATCCCACTGCGTAGTCACTGGCATCGCACATGAGTTCAAATGGTTTCTCTAAGTCGGGTGCAACGATGATTGGTGTTGTGACTAACCACTTTTTCAGCTCATCAAACGCTACCCTGCAATCATTAGAAAACACAAAGGGGTTATCTTTTTCAAGCAACTTACAGAGGGGGTTGGCGATCTTGGAGAAGTATTTGATTAATCGCCGGTAGAACCCAGCATGCGCAAGGAAGCTACGTATAGCTTTGTTAATGTGGGAGGTGGACGTTTTTCAGTCACATCGACTTTAGCTCGGTCCACCTCAATTCCTTTACTTGACACCAAGTGCCCCAAGACGATCTCTTCTTGTACCATGAAATGGCACTTCTCCTAGTTAAGTACAAGATTCGTCTCAATGCACCTTTTTAGGACACGGGTCAGGTTTGCTAGGCACTCATCGAATGAATTTCCCACAACTGAGAAATCATCCATGAATACCTCCATGATGTCTTCAACCATGTCTGTGAATATGACCATCATGCACCTTTGGAATGTGGCGGGTGCATTGCATAGGCCAAATGGCATCCTTCTGAAGGCAAATACCCCATAGGGGCATGTGAAGGAGGTATTTTCCCTGTCTTCCCGGGAAATTGAAATCTGGTTGTACCCCGAGTACCCGTCTAGGAAACAAAAGTGAGACCTCCCTGCAAGCCTGTCGAGCATCTGATCAATGAAGGGAAGTGGGAAGTGGTCTTTACGGGTGGCAAGATGTAGCTTTCTGTAATCCATGCATATTCTCCAGCCCGTAATGGTTCTTGTAGATATCAACTTATTTTTTTCATTCTTTACAACATTCATGCCACCCTTTTTTGGAACACATTGCACTAGGCTAACCCAGCTGCTGTCAGAGATAGGGAAAATGATTCTCGCATCTAACCACTTGATGATTTCTTTCTTCACCACTTCCTTCATGTTTGGGTTCAAGCGCCTTTGATGTTCCTGGAAGGTCTGTGTCCCTCTTCCAGGAGAATCTTGTGGATGCAATATACCGAGCTGATCCCTTCGATATCTGCCATGGTCCATCCAATGGCAGTCTTGCACTCTGAGAGTACCTGTAACAGCTGATTTGCCTGCACATCTAACAAACTGGATGAGATAATAACAGGTAGCATAGTATTAGGGCCTAGAAATACGTACCTGAGATGGGCTGGCAATGGTTTCAACTCTAGTTTGGGAGGTTCTTCCACAGAGGGCTTGGATGGCGGGCTCTCTCTTTTCTCTAAGTGCAATGGTTCAAACTCGAGAACCCTCGGCCATACTCCTTTACCTTCAAGTGCTAACACTCACTCTACCAATTCCTCCCCATTTACCTCATCTAAATTCATTAAACATGCAGCAAGGGGGTCCTCAATAGTCAAGGACGCATCATCTTCCTCCACTATCACATCCACAACATCAATTAGAAAGCAAACTCACTCGGTCGCCTCATGGATTTCTGCACATTGATTCATTGAATGTGATTTCTTCATCATTAAGCCTCATCTTGAGCTCCCCAGTCTCACAATCAATGAGAGCTTCGCTTGTGGCAAAAAATGGCCTGCCCAAGATTATGGGAATTTCTTGATCCACTCAACAGTCTAGTATCACAAAATCAGCAGGGAACACAAACTTCCCCACTTGCACCAAAACATCATCCAGAATACCCGACGGTCTCTTCACCATCCTATCAGCTAGCTGCAGTAACACAGAAGTTGGTATGGCTCTACCAATACCCAGTCTCTTATAAATGGCCAGGGAAATTATATTAATGTTGGCCCCTAAATCACACAGTGCTTTGGCAAAAGCCAAATTGCCAATGGTGCAGGGAATTGTAAAATTCCTTGGATCAGACAACTTTTCTGCAATTGGTCGTCTTAGCAAAACACTGCAAGTCTAAGTCAAAGTCACAATCGCCAAGTCTTAGAAATCAAACTTCTGGGACATCAAGTCCTTCATCATCTTTGCATACCCAGGCATCTCTTTCAGAGCATCAATCAGAGGAATGTTTACATGTATCTGCTTCAGCATGTCCTAGAACTTTTTGTACTGCTCATCCTTTTGGTATTTGGCCAGCCTTTGAGGGAATTGGGATGGAGGTCTCTTCTTCCTAGTGATTTAAGATTTTTCTTTCTCAACTACTGGCTCTGGGGTTATTTCCACTTCCTTTTCAGCCTCACTCTTCCCACTAGGTTCTCCTTCGACAGTTTGTACTATTACCTTGGTCAAGTTTGTGGAATCATCAATTTCGATTGGCACTGGTACTAGTGTCTCTGCCTCCCTGCTTTCACGAGCCAATTCTTGTTCCAAGTCTATGTCCCTGCCACCACTGAGACTCACTACCATCATCTGCTTCGGGCGATGGTCCTTAGGATTCACTTGAGTATCTGCATGTAAAGTCCCAAGAGGATGATTGTTCACTGCCATAGATATTTGGCCCAACTGCACTTCAATATTTTTAATAGTTGTATCATGTACATCTACTCTCTCACTCATTTTGGCAGTCGGCCCAATCACCTGTTGCATCATCGCTTCAAGCCTGGAAAATCCATCTTCTTGCCTCCCCCCATGTTGTTGCTGAGGAGTGTGGTATGTTTGCTGCTAATTTTGATTGCTATAACCTTGTGGCCTCTGATAAGGTGCCACATTACCATTAGGTCTCATGGAACCCATGTTTCCATTGTTCTGTTGCTGGTGAGGTGGTCTATACAGTTGGACTTGTTGACGCTAGTTCTGTCCCCCCTGACTCTGGCCTCCATAATTTGACACATATTCATGTTTTTTGGGTAAGGAGGGTGATCACACTCTGCATTCCACTGATTACCAATTGGTTGAATATGCAAGATGTGCATAAGCCCCCATTGGTTGTATCCATAATATGTACCTGCTGTTTTTTCCCTGATTCCTCCACCTTTTTAGTTAGTATGCTCATCTGTGTTATCAAAGTGGCTACATTCTCAGCCAGAGTATTGGATAGTTCGAAGGGCACTGAGTGAACTACAGGAGTAATGGGCGCATTCCTGGTTGTCCACCCCAAATTCTACGTCATTTTATCAAGCAGGATCTGGCTTTCTCTCCATGTCTTGCTCAAGAATTCTCCACCAGCTGAAGCATCTACATTTGCCTTTACACTATCTGCCAGACCCATATAAAAATATTGCCCTAACATCTGCTCTGGAATACCATGATGCGGACAGATAACCAACATTCCTTTAATTTGTTCCCATGTTTCCTGCAATGCTTCAGCTGGCTTCTGTCTGAAGCTTAGGATTTCATCAATTTGTTGAGTTGTCTTGTTGGGTGGATGGAATTTGTTCATGAACTACTTAACTAACTCCTCCCATGTGGTAATGGAATTAATGAGGAGCGAGTTTAGCCAATTCTAGGCTGCTCCTGTCACTGAGAATGGAAACAAAAACAATTTTATCGCTTCCTGAGTGACGTTTGGCTGCCTCTGAGTCTTTCAAATCGACAGGAAATTCTTCAAATGTTGTTAGGGGTTCTCAATGTATGACCCTGAAAAATAGTCCCTTGTTCTGCAGCAAGTGCAACATATTATTTGTAATCTGAAAGGACTCAGCCTGTATCTGAGGGACTAGTATCGCAGTGGCCAAATTATCTGCCGTGGGTTGTGTCCAGTCATATAAAGGAGCCTCTAGCACAAGAGGTGTCACTATCTGCGCAACTGGGTCTACCACGTCGTCCCCATTGTTGTTCCTGTTGTTTAGATTTTCCATGTCAGGTTCAAATTGTTCAATTGATGGTTGTTGTCTGCTTTGCCGGTTGGCCCGGTTCAAGGCCTTGAAAACTTTCTCGGGGTCTGATAAGGCTTCAAATACTTCACGAGTTCTCGATGAGTTTCTAGGCATGTACCTGTACAACCAAGTTAGCAAATGTTAAAATTTCAATGTATAGATGAAAAATTGAATAAAATTGACTATACTTTAGAATTTCATATTTCTTCAAGCTGTAATTGATAACACTATTAATTCCTCGGCAACGGCGCCAAAATTTGATCACGCTCAACTCTATCTTATAAACAGACTAAGCGGACATTGCAAATATAATATGAGTATTTAGCCTAGAGTCGAATCCCACAAGGAATTAACCTATCAATTATTGTTGTTAGACTACTCGATCCTCAATAATCAATTTCCCAAAGGTTATGAATATCACTTTTCAGTATTTTTATTACTGCAGCTAAATGAAATTAAATAAACTAAAAGACAACTAATATTGAGGTGTAAACAAATGCGATAAAGGTCTAAGGTTATGGTTTCCCCTGTTGGTGAACTTCCTTCTTGTATACTTCCTATAGTTTTGATTTGGTTGTCTCTATCATTCATGAACACTCCAGCTACCATAAATCTCTCTCGAGTAATTATGATAATTTACTAGACGCACTCTCTCAAGTTACGCTAGCTATATTGCATTACAGTTCACTTTAGATTGCACCCAAGGTATCGTTATCTCTAATCCAACCTCTAAACGCTCGGTTATGACTCTCGCCTATACTCCGAGAGTGATGATGTTCAAACAACTACCTAAATATGCACTCTCTCTCAAGTAAATACATAATAAATAGGAACAGTTAATTAAAGGCCCTTCAATCAACTACAACAAGAACATAATTGAACAAATAGAGATTAACAACCAACCAAAACTATATTAATATCACAATAAAGTCATCCGACAACGGGTTCCACCAAAACCTTAGATTAGAAAAGTTAGCTACTCATAATAATGATAAAAACTACAAAAGAATTCACGAACAATGATAACAATCACAAGAGAAGGAAATACGGATTGATGCCCAATTCCCCTCCTTGCCTCTTGCCCTTGATTTTCTTGTTCTAAACTCTAAACCTGGATTATCTACTCCTTTGGGCGAATTTAACCTTTTATTGGTTAAGTGGATTGGCCCCCGAACTTTCCAAAGTACACTTTTTGAAGTATTTTTCCCGTCTGGACTAGCGCGGGCGCACTAATCTCGCGCTAACGGGCTTTCTTTCTGCCTCCGGAAAGTTGGACTAGCGCGGGCACGCTAAGGTCTTGCTACAGCCCGGGCTAATGGGGTTTCCTACTGCCTCGATAAATCTCCAACCTTCAAATCACCTCGAAATTACCCCATGGCCTGTTATTCTTCAACTTCGCCCGGATTACCGTCATAAGTCCTCAATAGCTTATTGTACTCCTGTGAAACACAAAAATCACCATTAGAGCCAATTTATCATCACTTAACACACTTAAGACCGTGAAGCATCATTAAGTTAGAGTATAAATATAAGCTAAATTATGTGAATTCAGCCTATTATCACCACCCTTATCACTATCATTTATTTCCCCTGTTCACCCTTATCACTATCATTTATTTCCTCTGTCTACCTTTCTCACTATCATTTATTTCCCCCGTCCACCCTTATCACTATCATTTATTTCCCTTGTCCATCATTATCACTATCATTTATTTTCCGTGTCCACCCTTATCACTATCATTTATTTCCCCTGGCCGCCCTTATCACTATCATATTGTCCACCCTTATCACTATCAATTGATTTGTTTATAAAAAAAACTTTCATAATTCAGGCCAAGCCTTTCACAACACGTTTATCTCAATAATTGTAAACAGAATACAATATAGCTCACAAGTTGTATCCAATATTATTTCATAATGAAACCAACCAGAATATATGTAAATATCGCACTGTCATCCAGCGCAACCTTTATGTACCATAAAAAAATCAAGGGAACAGCCAACACTTTTAATATGCGTGCAACAATACTTGGAAATAATCTAATGAAAACATATAGTCAAGTAACATATGTGGAATAATTCAATTACGTACTTGAACATATTTCTAAAAGTCGCCTATAAATGAATGTTTACATCTATTCACTCATGACCTAAATTTAATGAGCTCCAAATAGTTTATCTTATCCTACCGTTTTACATTTCTAAAGTCTGGGATCCTACTCTACAATATTATCAATACTTTTTTTTTTTGTTTATTGGTCTAAGGTTTAAGACTTCAATAAATCTTCAAAAGAAAAACATAAAAACGATAATCCAAATGCATTCTTGATCTATATAACATCAAGACAAAAGTACATGTGACTCTTATTCAGGTCTTAGATTTATTATAGCAAAGATCATCACTTGACCATATAAACCTCAACAATCATAAAGCAATCAAGCCGGGAAGCAAATAAATGGAAAACGGAAAAGGGATCGGTACTCGTCACAGCACCTATACACTACGCACAAGCAAATTCACATAACAATCAGGTTGGGGATTCCTATTCTCTCAAGTCAAGGTTAAACCAAGCACTTACCTCAATTTCGCAGGTCACTCACTATTCAATTATAGCTTTTCCTCTTGAATTCACCTTCAATACACTCGAATCTAACAATAATTAACTTAATATCATTAATTAATGCTAAAGGAGCTAACTTTACTAAAAATTATAATTTTTTCTAAGTTTTCTCAAAAAAAGTTAAAATCCGACCTCGGGCCCGCTTGGTCCAAACTCGGGGTTCGGACCAAATCACGTTTACCCATTCACCCCGAGCCCGGATATGCAATTAGTTTTTAAATCCGACCTCAGTTCGAGATAAAGATTCAATTTTTACAAAATTTCCTAATTCTACCCAAACCCTCAATTTTTTACCATGAAAATTCTTAGTTTTTGATTTAAAAGTGATGAAAAACATTGGGTAATTGAAATATAACCAAAAAAGACGAGTATAGAACATTTACCCCAATCCCTATGGTAAATATCGTCCAAATCTGAGCTCCCCGACTCAAAATATGACGGAATGAACAAACCCTAGTTTTATATATTTTTCTGCTAGTTATTCTGCCTCGTTTCTCATACCAAATGATCCCGAAACTCTATTTTTATATCTCCAACGGATTTCTTGTGAAATTCCGGTCAATTTAGGCTTTTGAATCACTCAATTTGACCTTATAATAAATGAGATATGTAGGTTTTAATATTTGCAACTAGTTTAGATTTTTAAATACGCTGTTAGTGGCAATTTCGTAATTAATCTGAAAAATCTGGCTACCTTAGTAAAATGACCATAAAATCCTCATACGATGTCCAAATTCAACAATTTTTTTTGCTACGGGTCCGTAATTACGATACGGATCTAATACTTCATTCAAAATAGAAATCGGAGCTTATTTGTTTACTATGATATCATTCATGCTTGAAGAAAACGACGTCGAAGCATAAGAAAGAACGAGTGCAACACAACCCAAACCTATTCGAAACTCACCCGAGCCCTAGGGCCTCTAAACCAAACATGCAAAAAAGTCTAAAAACATCATACGGACTTGCTCACGTGATCAAATCATGAAAATAACATGTAAATCTATGAATTAAACCTCAAAACTCATCATTTTTCTCAAGAACACTTCAAGTTCACTATTTCTCAACCGGACGTCCGAATCACGTCTAATAAACTTCGATTCTCACCAAACTTCACAGTCAGTATTCCAATACTATAAAAAATCTGTAAGGGGCTCCGGAACCAAAATACGAGCCTGATACCAATGGTTTCAAATATTAATTCTTTTCTTTATTTCATTAATAATTCAGCAAAACAATTTCTTTCAAAAATTGATTTCTAAGGCTTGGGACCTCGGAATTCATTTTCGGGCATACGCCCAAGTCCCATATTTTATTGCGGACCTTCCGGGACCGTTGGAACATAGATTCGGGTCCGTTTACTAAAAATGTTGACTCAAGTCAACTAAAACCAAATTTTAATTCTAAAAATTATTATTTCTTATATTTTCACATAAAAGCTTTCCAGTTTCACGCCCCGACTGCGTACAAAAATTGAGGTAATTAAAATTAATCTTTTTATGTCTAATAAACCTAAAACAAAATCTTAATTCATAAAATGATTCATTGGGTCATCACAACAGCAAACACCTAACAAATCAAATCGAACCACAAGTCACTTGTTTTCCGTTGGTTTGGTTTTCAATTTTTCTTGAGCACCCTGCTATATGTATGTCCAAATTGTGGTATGTAACATCTTGAAGCATGTTCTAGATGGGACGAAATTGGTTTATCTTTAGGAGCAACTCTACTTACCATGTAATACGTGAAAAAATATATTATTGTTATTGTCCTTAAGGTATACGAATAAATTACATGTGAACTTTACAATACATAAATTTGTGATATATATATCATTCTGGCAAAGTTCATATACTAATATCCATTTGCTCAAGAAATGATATCAAGAACTACAATAAGTTGAGGGTGAAAAAAGCACGAAAAGTTTTTCTAATTCTTTTTCTCCTTTTTCCCTTTTATAGTCTTTCACCAAATGCAGAAGAAATTTTCTGCAAGAAAAGATAGCCTTCAACCCTAAACTAATACACTTTGTTACTCTAAACAATATTGAATATAATGAAGTTACAACTAATGAAGAATATATAACCAGAGGCCGGTGGCGCATTATGTTAGAAAATGAGTTAGTATCTTAAAAGAAAGTGCTCAAATTCTTGCTTTAAAATGACTATATTCATTTCTATTGGCATTTAGTGTAGTCGTTAGCCCATTATGACCAATAATTAGTCATTGTAATATTCTTATCTTTCCTTATATATACATTCTCATTCTTCTTGTGAAGATGGACAAGATTATTCATTTTATTGAGTGAGACTAAGTATACAGAAAATACTCTTCTTCTTTTTGCTAGATTTCTATCAATAATAAATCTTTGTCAGTTTATGCTCATTTTACTCTAGAAGAGATTGTTGAATCATTGGGATACATCCAAATCGGGTGAAATTTCCTTAAGGACAACGTCTTTGACACGCCTCAAGCTTTGAAAAATTCCCTACAAGTTTCATGATCAAGTAGTTTTCGTAAGAATACTAACATATTATACTATTGAAATCCCTGGTTGAATTCATGTAATTTCATTATAGTTATATAGTTTGTCTTACGCCCGATTCTCCTCTTGAAACTTGAAATGATAAAATAGAAAGCTAATTGCGCCTATATTTAGGCAAACAAAACCAACAAGTTGTTTGTCATAATACTTCGAACATAAGTATAAATTGATTAGACAACTTAACTACAAACATTCTTTGAACCATGAAGACAACATTTGGGTATAGTTTGGTGAAGTTAAAAGAGAATTATATACGTGACTTTTCTCTTACTCAAGGCAGAGAAATTTTATTTTGTATCTCACATGCCAAGTATCTTTTTTTTTACAAGTGGACGAATTTGGGTCCCACTGTTCAACTAATTAAAGCTAAATTAAGAAAGACTTCTCTTGGAATTGGGAAATTCCAGATTTATGATCGCTAAACACGAAAACACTAGGAACGATCATGGCATGCCACTAACTACGGTTCTTTAGGTCATTTTTTATGGTCCGAAGAATTTTTAAGCGATCCGAATCCGAGCGTATGACATAGTACACGAAAATCTGAGAATTGAACAAAATTCCAGTTTTATGGCCGTAAAACGCCAAAAAATGAGGAACGGCCGTGACTGGGCGGTGACTATAGTTTCGTAGGTCTTTTGATGGCCCAAAAAAATTTTAGGTGATCCGTTCAGGGGGTCCGGGCTCATGCGGAATGCGTGCATTATACAAGAAAAAAATTGGGAATCGAGCAGAATTTAAGTTTTATGGCCGTAAAATACCAAAAATGAGAAACAGTCATGTGGGGGCGGGACATAGTTCCTTAGGTCATTTTTGATGGCCCGGAAAAAATTTTAGGTTATCGGAGTCTGTGGGTTTGGACCCATGCGGAAGGTGTGGGCTATAGCACACGCAAATCTAAGAATCGGGCGTAATTCCTGTTTTATGGCCGTAAAACGCCAAAAAACGAGAAAGGGTCATGGAGGGGCGGTGATTATAGTTCCTTATATCGTTTTTGATGGCCCGAAAAATGTTAGGTGATCCGCGTCCAGGGGCATGTTCCCATGCGGAAGGCGTGGGGCATACAAAAATCTGGGAATCGGGCGGAATTTCAGTTTATGGCCTAAAACGTCAAAAACGAGGAACGGTCATGGTGGGGAGTGACTATGGTTCCTTAGGTTGTTTCTAATGGCCCGAAATAATTTGAGGCGAACCGTGTCCGGGGGCCCGGGCCCATGCGGAAGGCGTGAGCTATAGGACACGAAAATCTAGAAATCGGGCGAAATAAAAGTTTTATGCTTATAAATCACAAAAACCGAGGAACAGTCATGGCGGGTGGTGACTATGGTTCCTTAGATCATTTTTTATGGCCCGAAATAATATTAGGCGATCCGGGTCTGGGGGCCTGGACCCATGCGGAAGGCATGGGCTATAGCACACAAAAATCTAGGAATCAGGCGGAATTCCAGTTCTATGGCCGTAAAACGCCAAAAAACGAGGAACGATCATGGCCGGGTGGTGACTATGGTTCCTCAGATCGTTTTTGATAGCCCGAAAATTTTTAGGCAATCTGGGTCCAGGGAACCGTGCCCATACGGAAGGCGTGGGCTATAGCACACGAAAATCTGAAAATAGGGCGAAATTTCAGTTTATGATCGTAAAATGTCAAAAACAAGGAACGGTACTAGCGGGGGGTGACTAGGGTTCCTTGGGTTGTTTCTGATGGCCCGAAATAATTTGAGGTGATCCGTATCCGGGGGTTCGGGCACATGCGGAAGGTGTGGGTTATAGGACACGAAAATCTAAAAATCGGGTAGAATTCAAGTTTTTTCGTTTTTAAATGGCAAAAAACGAGGAACGATCATAGAGGGGCCATGACTATGGTTCCTTAGGTCATTATGATGGCTCCAAAATTTTTAGATGATCCGGGTCTGGAGGCCTGGGCCCATGTTAAAGGTGTGGGTTGTGTCACACGAAAATCTGGAAGTCGGGCAAAATTCCAGTTTTATGGTCGTAAAATGCCCAAAAACGAGGAACGATCATGGAAGGGTAGTGACTATGGTTCCTTAAATTTTTTTCGATGGCTTTAAAATATTTTAAGTGATCGGGGTCCTGAGGTCCGGGCCTATGTGGAAGTTGTGGGCTATAGCACACGAAAATAAGGAATCGGGCGAAATTCAGTCTATGGTCGTAAAACGCCAAAAACAAAGAATGGTCATGGCGAGGTGATGTGTGGCTATAATTCATGGATTAACGCATTATGTGCCTTACATTTTATATGCTTTAATGGTAAAAATACACCTCGTTTGAGCATAATGGAGTCTATTTCATGTGTAGATGAATTGGAGATGGAAGCCAAGCTAAATGGATGCATAAATGTCAAAACTGCGCTCAAGAATCAAAAGGAGTGACCCTGGCTTTAGCCAGGCTTTAGACATGTAAAGCCAGGTGCTACCAGGCGTTAGACACATAAAGCCTGGTCATACCAGGCGTTAGACACATAAAGTCAGGTCATACCAGGCGTTAGACACATAAAGCCAGGTGCAACATGGCGTTTGGCAGGCGTTTTCTTTGTAACGCCCGGCCCAAGATCAGGCCCACTCCGAGTTTTAAAGGCTTTAAGTGTTTTCCGGTTTGATTAGAAGTATCCTACACATTTAGGGCTTGTCCCAAAACATATAAATAGACCCAAACACACAACTTTGTAGGACTTTTGCCATTGGAGACAAAAGGAGATCGTGGAACACTACTCAGAAGATCAAAACATTGATTTTTACATTCTTTATTCCTTACTCTGTAATTTAATTATGCAAGTTATTTTGGATTTGATTACTATGATCATGAGTAGCTAATTTATTTAATCTAAGGTTTTGGTGGAACCCATTGGGGATGAACTTATTGTGATATTAATATAGTTTTGCTTAGTTGTTAATCTCTATTTGTTCAACTACGTTCTCGTTGTAGTTGATTGAAGGGCCCTCAATTAACTGTTCCTATTTATTATGTATCTACTTGAGAGAGAGTGCATATTTTGGTAGTTTTTTGAACAACACCACTCCCGGAGTATAAGAGAGATCCATATCCGAGGGTTTAGAGGTCGGATTATAGATAACGATACCTAGGGTGCAATCTAAAGTGAACTGTAATGCAATCTAGCTAGCGTAACTTGAGAGAGTGCGTCTAGAAAATTATCATAATTACTTGAGAGAGATTTATGATAACAGAAGTGTTCATGATTGATAGAGACAACTAAGCCAAAACTATAGGAAATACACAAGAAGGTATTTCACCAACGGGGGAAACCATAACCTTAGACCTTTATTACAATTGTTTACACCTTATTGTTAGTTAATATTTAGTTTTAATGTTTTCATTCAGCGGTAGTAGTTTAAACAACACCAAGTGATAGTCATAACGTTTGAGGAAGTTGATTATTGAGAATTTGGTAATCTAACAACAACAGTTGGTATGTTGGTTCTCTGTGAGATTCGACTCTGGGCAAAATACCCGGATTATATTTACAACGCCCGCTTAGTCTTTTAGTAGACATAGTTGAGCGTGATCAAATTTTGGCACCATTGCTGGGGAATTAACGGTATTATCAATTGTAGTTGAAGGAAAATAGGAAAATTCCTAAGTATAGTCAATTTTCTTTGATTTCATACATATACTGACTTTCTAATGTTTGTTGAATCGGTGGTACAGGTGTATGCCTAGAAATTGCTCGAGAACTGGTGAAGTATTTGAAGCCTTGCCATACCCCAAAAAAGTTTTCAAGGCCATGAAAAGGGCCAACCGTAGAAGCAAACAACAACCAAACATTGAACACATTGAACCAGACATGACAGAGCTGAACAACAGAAACAACATTAATGTTGGGGATGGTGTGGTCGACCCAGCTGCACGGATTGCAGCGCTTGAGGTACCCGTTGTACCTGAGGCGCCATTATACGACTGGGCACAACCCACGACTGACAACTTGGCAACCGTGATTTTGGTCCCATAGATTGAAGTAGAGTCTTTCCAGATTATAAACAATATGTTGCACTTGTTGCAAAATAAGGGGCTATTTTCGGGGTCGTACGTTGAGGATCCTCAGCAACATTTAAAGAACTTTCTGTCCATCTGCAAGACCCAGAGGCAACCGAACGTCACTCCGGAGGCATTAAGACTGTTATTGTTTCCGTTCTCGGTGACAGGAGTTTCCCAGACTTGGCTCAACTCCCTCCCTATCAACTCTATTGCAACATGGGAGGAGTTGGTCAAGCAATTTCTGAATAACTTCCACCCACCAAATAAGACAGCACAGCAGATATATGAGATCATAAGCTTCAGGCAGAAGCCCATGGAGAGATTGCAGGAGACATGGGAACGATTTAAAAGGATGCTGGTTATCTGTCCTCACCATGGTATTCCTGAGAAAATATTGGGATAGCAATTCTATATGGGTCTGGCTGATGGTGTAAAGGCCAACGTCGATGCTTCAGCTGGTGGAGCATTCCTTAGCAAGACATGGAGAAAGTGCCAGATTCTACTTGATACGATGGCACAGAATTCAGGATGGACAGCAGGGGTGCTCCTGTTACTTAATTCGTTTTTGATGGCCCAAAATAATTTGAGGCGATCCAGATCAGGGGGCCTGACCATGGGGAAGGCGTGGGCTATAGCACATGAAAAACTAGGAATCGGGCGAAATTCTAGTTTTATGGTCGTAAAACGCCAAAATATGATAAACCATCATGGAGGCGCGGTGTCTATGGTTCCTTAGGTCAGTTTTGTGGGCCTGGAATTTTTTTAGGTGATTCGAGTCCGGGGGCCCAGGCCCATGCAAAAGTTGTGCACTATAGCACACGAAACTCTTAGAATCGGGCGGGCATCCAGATTTATGTCCATAAAATGCCAAAAAAGAGGAACGATTATGGCTGGGCAGTGGCTATGGTTCCGTAGGTCATTTTTGATGGCCTAGAAAAATGTTAGGTTATCGGGGTCTGGGGGCCCGGGCCTATAAGGAAGGCGTGGTCTATAGCACCCAAAAATCTAAGAATCGAGCGGAATTTCAGTTTCATCGTGGTAAAACGCCAAAAATGAGGAACGACCATGGGGTACGATGGCGATTATTCCTTAAGACGGTTTTATGGCCCAACAAAATTTGAGGCGATCCGGGTCCAGGCGGAAGGCGTGGTCTATCGCACACAAAAACTGGGAATCAGCGAAATTCCACTTTTATGAATGTAAAACGCCAAAACACGAGAAACGGTCATGGCCAGGCATTGACTATGATTAGGTTGTTTTCGATGGCCGGATATTAGGCGATTCGAGGTCGGGGGCCCGAGACCATGCGGAAGGCGTGGGGTATAGCACACGAAAATATGGGAATCAGCCGGAATTCCCGTTTTATGGTCGTAAAACACCAAAAAATTAGGAACGTTCATGGAGAGGCGGTGTCTATGGTTCCTTAGGTTGTTTTTTATGTCCAAAAGAATTTTAGGTGATCAGTTTCCAGGAAACCGTGTCCATGCGTAAGGCTTGGGCTGTACTATTCTAAAATCTGAGAATCGGGCAAAACTCCAGTTTTATGGCCATAAATACCAAAAATGAGGAACGATCATGACGGGGAGGTGGCTATGGTTCCTTTGGTCGTTTTGAATGGCCTAGAAAAATTTTAGGCGATCCGGATCCGGGGGCCCACGCCCATGCAGAAGGCGTGGGCTATAGGATACAAAAATTTGGGAAATGGACGAACTTTTAGTTTTATGGCCGTAAAACGCCAAAATATGAGGAATGATCATGGAGGGGCAGTGATTATGGTTCTTTAGGTCATTTTTGATGGGCCAAAATTTTTTTAGGCGATCCAGGTCTGGGGACCTGGGCCCATATGTGGGAAATAATACACGAAAATCTGAGAATCGGGCGAAATTCTAGTTTTATGGCAGTAAAACACCAAAAAACGAGGAATGGCCATGGCGGGGCGGTGACTATGGTTTCTTAGGTCATTATTTATGGCCCGAAAATATTTGAGGTGATCCCTTCCAGAATATCGTGCCCATGCGGGAGGCGTGGGCTATAGCGCATGAATATTTGAGAATCGACCGGAATTCTTGTTTTATGGTTGTAAACCCCAAAAAATGAGGAACGGTCATGGATGGTGGTGACTATGAGTCATTAATTCATTTGTTATGGCCAGAAAAATTTTAGGCGATCCGAGGCCGGGGGCCAGGGACCTTGCGGAAATTGTGGGCTATAGCACATGAAAATTTGAGAATCGGTAAAATTTTGATTTTATGGCTGTAAAATGCCAAAACACGAGGAACGATCATGGTAGGACAGGGACTATGGTTCCTTAGGTCATTTTTGATGGTTTGGAAATTTTTTAGGCGATCCAGGTTCGGAGGCCCAGGCCCATAGGAAGGCGTGGGCTATAACACACGAAAATCTAGGAATCAGACTCCATTTTTATGACCGTAAAATGCCGAAAAATAACGAACGATCATGGTAGGGCGGTGACTATGGTTCCTTAGGTCGTTATTGATGGACCAAAAAATTTTAGTTGATCTGGGTCCGGGGGCCCGGGCCCATGCGCAAGGTGTGGGCTATAGCTAACGAAAATCTTCGACTAGGACGGAATTTTAATTTTATGGCTTTAAAACGCCAAAAAATAAGAAATAGTCATGTGGATGCGGTGACTATGGTTCCTTAGATTATTTTGGATGGCCTGGAAAAAATATGTTGGCGATCCAGGACCGGGGACTCGGGCCCATAAGAAAGATATAAGTTATAGTACACGAAAATCTAGGAATCGGGCAGAATTCTAGTTTTATAGCTGTAAAATCCCAAAAAATGAGAAATGGTCATGGCGGGGCGATGGTTATTGTTCCTTATGTAATTTTTAATTACTCGAAAAGATTGTAGGTGATTCGGGTCTAGAGACCAGGGCCCATGCGTAAGGCATGGGCTATAGCACACGAAAATTTGGGAATTGGGTGAAATTTCATTTATATGGCTGTAAAACGCTAAAAAATAAGAAACGGTCTTGGCGGGCTTGACTATGGTTTCTTAGGTCGTCTTTGATAGTCCGAAAAAATTTAGGCGATCTGGGTCCAGGGGCCCAGGTTCTATGAGTAAGGCATGGGTTATAGCACATGAAAATCTTGGACTCGGGCGGACTTCCAGTTTTATGACCGTAAAACGACAAAAATGATGAACGGTCAGGGTGGGGCAGTTTCTGTGGTTCCTTAGGACGTTTTTGTTAGCCCTCAAAAATTCTAGGCTATCCGGGTTAGGCGCCCCGGGACCATACCCAAGGCCTGGTTTATTATACACGAAAATATGGGATTCGAGCGAAATTCCAGCTTTGTTGCCGTAAAAGGCCAAAAATGAGGAACAGTCATGGCTGGGCGGTGACTACGGTTCCTTAAGTCAACTTTGATGGCCCGGAAAAATTTTAGGCGAGCCGAGTCCGGGGACCTGAGCCCACGCGCAAGGCGTTAGATATAATACGCGAAAACTAGGGAATCGGGTGAAATTCCAATTGCCAAAAAATGAGTAACGGTCATGGGGGGGAGATGGTGATGATTCCTATGGTCGTTTTTTATGGCCCGAAAAAATTTGAGGCGATCCGGGTCCAAGGGGCCGGGGCCTATGAAGAAGGTGTGGGCCATACGAAAATCTGGAAATCGGGCAAAATTCCAGTTTTACGGTCGTAAAAAAGAGAAATGGACATAGAGAGGAAGTGACTATGGTTCCTTAGGTTATTTTTAATGGCACAAAATAATTTTAGGAGATCCGAGTTTGGGGTCCTGGGCCATGCGCAAGGCGTGGTCTATAATACATGAAAGTCGAGGAATCAGACAAAATTCCAGTTTTATGGCTGTAAAAGGACAAAAACCGAGGAATGGTCATGGCGGGGCAGTGGATTTGGTTACTTAGACCGTTATTTATGGCCCCAAAAATTTTTTAGGCGATTTGGATCTGGGAGCCCGGGCCCATACAAAAGGCGTGGGCTATACCACACGAAAATTTGGGAATCGGGCAGAATTCCAGTTTTATGGCCGTAAAATGCCAAATAATGAAGAATATTCATGGCGAGGTGATAACTATGGTTCTTTAGGATATTGTTTATGGACCAGAAAAATTTTAGGCGATCCGGGTCTATAGGACCGGGCCCATGCGGAAGACGTGGGCTATTGCACACAAAAATTTAGAAATTCGGCAGAACTTCAGTTTTATGGCCGTAAAATGCCAAAACACGAGGAATAGTCATGGAGAGCCGATGACTATGGTTCCTTAGGTCATTTTTGATGGCCCAGAAAATTTTAGGCGAACCGGGTACGTGGACCTGAACGTGGGCTATGATGCGCGAAAATATGGGAATCGGGCGACATTCCAGTTTTATGACCGTAAAACGCCAAAAATGAGGAACAGTCATGAAGGAATGGTGGTTATGGTTCCTTAAGTCATTTTTGATGGTCTAGAAAAAATTTAGGCGATCCGAGTCTGGGGCCCCGGGTCTATGTGAAAGGAGTAGGGTATAGCACATGAAAATCTGGGAATCGAGCGGAATTTAGGCGATCCGGGTTTGGGGGCCTGGGCCCATGTGGAAGACGTGGGCTATATCATAAGAAATTCAGGAAATCAGGCAGAATTCTAGTTTTATGGCCGTAAAATGTAAACAATGAGAAAACATTATGGAGGGGCGGTGATTATGGTTCCTTAGGCTGTTTTGATGGTCCGAAAATGTTTTAGGTGATCCGGGTCCAGGGTCACGGACCCATGCGGAAGATGTGGGCTATAGAACACAAAAATCTAATAGTCAGGCGGAATTCAAGTTTTACGATCATAAAATGCCAAAAAAGAGGAGTGGTCGGGGCGGTGACTATGGTCCATAGGTCGTTTTGTATGGCCCAGTAAAAATTTTAGACGATCTGGCTCCGGTTCTAAGAATTTGGCGGAATTCCAATTTTTATGGCCATAAAACTCCAAAAAGAACAAGGAAAGGACATGGCGGGGCGGTGGCTATGGTTCATTTGGTTATTTTTTATGGATCGAAAAACATTTTACGCGATCCTGGTCCGAGGGCCCCGGCCCATATGGAAGGCGTGGGCTATAGCACATAAAAATCAGGAAATCGGGCGGAATTCTAGTTTTATGGCCGTAAAATACCAAAAAACCGAGGAAAGGACATGGCGAGGCGGTGACTATGGTTCATTTGGTCATTGTATATGGCCCTAACAATATTTTAGGCGATCCGGGTCTAGGTGCCCAGGCCCATGTGAAAGGCTTGGGCTATAGCACACAAAAATTTGAGAATCGGACGAAATTCTAGTATTATGGCCGTAAAACGCCAAAAAATGAGGAACAGTCTTGGCGGGACAGTGACTATGGTTCCTTATGTTTGTTTTTGAAGGCTCAAAAAAATTATAGGCGATTCAGGTCTGGGTGCCCGGGCCCATGTGCAAGGCATGGGCTATATCATAAGAAATTCAGGGAATTGGACAGAATTCCAGTTTTATGGTCATAAAACTCCAAAAAATAAGGAACGGTAATGGTGGGGTGGTGATTATGGTTCCTTAGGTCGTTTGATGGTCCGGAAAATTTTTCGGCGATCCGGCTCTGGAGGCACAGACCCATGCGGAAGGCGTGGGCTATAGAACACAAAAATTTGGGAATCGGGCATAATTAAAGTTTTATGGCCATAAAATGCCGAAAACGAGGAACGGTCATGGCGATGTGGTGATTATGGTTCCATAGGCCATTTTTTATGGCTCAGAAAAAATTTTAGGTGATCCGGGTATGGGTCTGGGGTCCTGGGCCCATGCGGAAGGCGTGGTCTATAGCATAGGAAAATTTGGGAATTTGGCATAATTACAGTTCTATGCTCGTAAACTCCAAAAGAAAAAATGGCATGGCAGGGTGGTGGCTATGGTTCATTTGGTCATTTTTTATGGCCCGAAATACATTAGGCGATTCGGGTCCAGCGGCTCAGGGCCATCCGAAAGGTGTGGGCTATAGCATACGAAAATCTGGGAATCGGGTGGAATTTCAGTTTGATGGCCAATAAACGCCAAAAAAATGAGGAAATGACATGGAAAGATGGTGCTTATGGTTCATTTGGTCATTTTTTATGGCCCGGAAAACATTTTAGGCGATCCGGGTCCGAGGACCAGGCCCATGCAGAAGGCGTGGGCTATGGCACACGAAAATTTGAGAATCGGGTGGAATTCCAATTTTATGGCTGTAAAACGCCAAAAAACGAGAAACGGTATTGGCGCGGCAGTAAATTTGGTTCCTTAGGTCATTTTTGATTGCCCAAAAAAAATGTTGGCGTTTCAGGTCTGAGGGCCCGGGACCATGCGGAAGGCGTGGGCTAGAGTAGATGAAAATCTGGGAATCGGCAGGAATTCAAGTTTTATGACCGTAAAATACCAAAAAATGAGGAAATGGTATGGCGGCAGTGAAAATGGTTCTTTAGGTCGCTTTTGATGGCACGGAAATTTTTAGGTGATCCGGGTGCGAGTGCCCGGGAACATGCAGAAGGCGTGATTTATAGCGCACAAAAATATGAGAATTGGGCAGAATTCTAGTTTTATGGTCGTAAAGCGCCAAAAAAAGAGGAAAAGTCACGGTGGGGCGGCGAAAATGGTTCCTTAGGACGCTTTTGATGGCCTGGAAAACTTTTAAGCGATCTGGGTCATGGGGACTGGGCCCATGCAGAAGGTGTGGGCTGTTGCACACGAAAAATAGTTCCTAGGTCTTTTTATGGCCGTAAAATACAATAAAATGAGGAACGGTCATCGCGGGGCGGTGATTATGGTTTCTTAGGTCATTTTTTATTGCCTGAAAAATTTTAGGCGACATGGGACCCTGTTCTTGGGGCCCGGGCCCATGCGGAAGGCGTTGGCTATGACACACAAAAATCTGAGAATCGAGTAGAATTCTAGTTTTATGGCCGTAAAACTCCAAAAAATAAGGAACCGTCATGGCGGTGCAGTGAGAATGGTTCCTTAGATTGTTTTTATGGCCTAAAATGTTTTTAGGCGATTCGGCTCCGGAGGTCCGGGCCAATGCGGAAGGCGTAGGCTATAGCACACAAAAATCTAGGATTGGGCTCTAGTTTTATGGCCGTAAAATGCCAAAAAATGAAGAATGGTCATTGAGGGATAGTGGCTATGGTTCTCTAAGTCTTTTTTCATCGTCCTAGAAAATGTTAGGCCATCCAGGTTTGAGGGCGGGGCCCATGCAGAAGGCGTGGGCTATAATACACGAAAATTTAAAAATCGGGCAGAATTCGAGCTTTACGACCTTAAAACGCAAAAAACGAGGAACACTCATGGTGTGGCGGTGGCTATGGTTTCTTAGGTTATTTTTGATAGCCCGAAAAAATTTAGGCGATCCGGGTCAAAGGGCTCAGGCCCATGCGGAAGGCGTTGGCTACAACACACAAAAATTGGGAATCAGACGGAATTCAAGTTTTATGGTCGCAAAACTCAAAAAATAAAGAACGAATATGACGGGGCGGTGAATATGGTTCCTTAGGTTATTTTTTATGTCCCGAGAAAATTTTAGGTGATCCGGGTTCAAGGGCCCAGCCCCGTGCGGAAGGCGTGGGCTATAGCACACGAAAATCTAGGAATCAAGCAGAATTCTAGTTTTATGGCCGTAAAATACCAAAACGAGGAACAATCATGGTGTGGACATGGATATTGTTCCTTATGTCATTTTTTATGGCCCAGAAAATCTTTTAGTGATCCGGGTCTGGGGGCGTGGGCCCATGAAGAAGGAGTGGGCTATAGCATACAAAATTTTGGGAATAAGATAAAATTCCAGTTTGAGACCGTAAAATACCAAAAAAACAAGGAACGATCTTGGAGGGGTGGTGACTATGGTTTCATAGGTCATTTCTGATGGCCAGAAAAATTTTCAGTGATCCGGGACATGGGGTCAGATTCATGCGGAAGTCTTGGGCTATAGCACACGAAAATCTAGGAATCAGGCGAAATTCAAGTTTTATGGCCATAAAAAGCCAAAAATGAGGAATGGTCATGGCGAGTAAGGATGTGCAAATGCAATCGAAAAATCGCACCAACCCGATAATCCAAGTCAAACCGAGAAAAAAACCCCGACTATGGTTTGGTATGGTGTTCTAAAAAAGCTCGACCATATCTGGTTTGATTTGGTTTTAACTAGAAAAAGTCAAACCGAAACCAAACCAACCCGACATTATATGTATAGAAGTTTTAAATATATTTAATACATAAAAATATTTATTGTAGTGTACTTTATAAATAATTCTTAAGCTTTTTCATAGTTTTATCTTTTAACGTATTATTTCAAGCTTGGGTTTATACTTTTTGGATGCTCCAATAAGTTTTATAGTCCATAAATGTTAGTAACTCAAATAAATCCTAAACCAAAACCAAATCAATACAAATGCTAATAAAAGACATTCACTTCAATTGTACTATGAATGAAAATAGTATTGGATATCTATTTTTTTTAGTTTTTCCATGGTTGTATAACTTATTTTTCTTTTAGTGGTTAGTCATGTAAATAATAGTACTTATTAGTCGTAATTTTAAATTATATTTGTTTTCATTATGAATTATTACTAATATTTATCTTATGCGATTTTATTATCTTTATTGTCGAACATTTTAGTACAATGCCATGACTCATCTCATATTTATGTTATTTTATTGAAAAACACCTTATATGGTGTTGTCTTACTAGGACTAAAGTATATTTGGAGCATAAATTTTACGTTTAGTGCTATGAAGACTTTATGAAAAAAAAACTCAAAAAAATCCGAAAACCCGAAAAATCTGAAAATACCGTGATTAAAAAAATTGACTTTTATTGGTTTGGTTTGGTATTTAGATTTAATAACCGATACAACTGGTTTGGTTTGGTAATTACAAAATTCGAACCAGCCCGACCTATATACAACCCTAATAGCGAGGCGGTGACTATGGTTCCTTAGGTCATTTTTTATGGCCCAAAATTTTTTTAGGTGATCCGGGTCCGGATCTCGGGGCCCGGGCCCATGCTCAAGGTGTGCGCTATAGCATTAGGATATCTGGGAATCTGACAGAATTCTAGTTTTATGGCCATAAAACCCCAAAAAATGAGGAATAGTCATGGCGGGGCGGTGTCCATGGTTCCTTAGGTCATTTTTTATGGCCCGAAAACATTTTAGGCGATTGGGGTCAGGGTGCTTGGGCCCATGCCGAGGGATGGGCTATAACACACAAAATCTAGGAATCGCGCGTAATTTCAATTCTATGGCCGTAAAATACCAAAAAATGAAAAACGGTCATGGCAAGGAAATGACTATGGTTCGTTAGGAGATTTTTGATGGGCGTAAAAATTTTAGGCGCCCGTGTTTATGCGGAAGTCGTGGCCTATAGCACTCAAAAATCTGAGAATCGAACGAAATTCATGTTTTATGATCGTAAAATGCCAAAAACTGAGGAACGATCATGGCGAGATAGTGACTATGGTTACTTAGGTGGTTTTTGATGGCCCGAATTTTTTTCAGACAATCCGGGTCTTAGGACCCGAGCCCATTCGAAGGTGTGGGCAATGCATGCGAAAATTTGAGAATCAGGTGAAATTCAAGTTTTATAGTTGTAAAACGCCAAAAAATGAGGAACGGTCATGGTAGGGCGGTCATTATAGTTCCTTAGGTCATTTTTTATGGCTCAAAAAAATTGTAGGTGATCCGGGTTCGGGGGCCTAGGCCCATGTGCAAGGCATGGACTATAACACATGAAAATCTAGGAAGCGAGTGAAATTCCAGTTTTACGGCCATAAAACTCTAAAAAAAAAAGGGAAAGGATCGTGGCGGGGCAGTGAATATAGTTCCTTAGGTCATTTTTGATGGCCCGAAAAGCTTTTAGACGATTCGTGTATGGAGGCTCGGGCCCATGCGGAAGGCGTGGAGCATACGAAAATCTGGGAATTAGGCGAAATTCCAGTTTTATTACCGTACAATGAAAAAAAATGAGGAACGGTTATGGCGGGGCGGTGACTATAGTTCCTTAGGCCATTTTGATGGCAAAGAAAAATTTTAGGAGATCTGGCTCCGGGCGCTTGGACCCATGCGGAAGACGTAGCTATAGCACACGAAAATCTGAGAATCGGGCAAAATTTCAATTTAATGGCCGTAAAACTCCAAAAACGAGGAACGACCATGGATGCGCGGTGAAAATGGTTCCTTAGGTCATTTTTGATAGCCCGAAAAAATTTTAGGCGATCTAGATCCGGGGACCCAGGGCCATGCAGAAGACGCCATAGCACACGAAAATCTAAGAATCGAGCAAAGTTCCAGATTTATGGCCGAAAATGCCAGAAAACGAGGAACGGTCATGGTGGGGTGGTGACTATGGTTCCTTAGATAAATTTTGATTGCGTGGAAAAATTTTAGGAGATCTAGGTCTGAGGACCCAAGAACATGCAGAAGGTGTCGGCTATATCATACGAAAATTTGGAAATCGGGCGAATTCCACTTTTATGGAAGTAAAATGCTAAAAAATGAAGAACGGTCATGGCAGGATGGTGACTATTGTTCCTTAGGTCGTTATGATGACCCAAAATTTTTTAAGGAGATCCGGGTTGTGAGGCTCGGACTCATGCGAAAGGCATGGACTATAGCACACGAAAAATATGGGAATCCGTCAGAATTCAAGTTTATGGTCTTAAAATGCCAAAACGAGGAACAATCATGGCGTGGCAGTGACTACCGCTCCTTTGCTTATTGTTGATGGCTAGGAAAATTTTTAGGCAAAATGGGTCGGGGTCTGGGGACCCGAGCCCATGCGGAAGGCGTGACTATAGCACACAAAAATTTGGGAATCTGGTGGAATTCGAGTTATGGCCGTAAAACTCCAAAAAAATGAGGAATGATCATGGAGGGGCGGTGACTATGGTTCCTTAGGTAATTTTTGAAGGCATGGAAAAAATTTTAGACGATCCGGGTCCGGGGGCATGGGTCAATGCGGAAGACGTGTGCTATAGCACACAAAAATCTGAGAATCGGGCGAATTTCAGTATTATGACTGTAAAACGCCAAAAAACGCGGAATAGTCTTTGCAGTGAAGTGACTATGATTCTATAGATCATTTTTGATGGCCTGAAAAAAATTTAGGCGATCCGGGTCCGGGTGCCCTTCCCTGTGCGGAAAATGTGGGCTATAATAGCACACGAAAATCTGGAAATCGAGTGAAATTCCAATCTTATGGCCGTAAAAAGCCAAAAAACGAGAAACGGTCATGGAGAGGCGGTGACTATGGTTCCTTTGGACGTTTTTGATGGCCCTAAAAATTATAGGTGATCCGGGACCGGGGGCCCGGGTTCACGCGAAAGATGTGGGCTATAGCACAGAAAAACATGGGAATCAAGTTGAATTTCAATTTATTGCCGTAAAATGCCAAAAAACGATGAACGATCATAGCGGCGGTGACTATGGTTACCACTTGTAGATCTTAATATTTGTTTGTTTAGAAGTTTCTCCAAAAAAAAAATTGTAATGATCTAATCATTTCAATTATTAGTTCTAATTACTTTTATTTTTATGTTTTCGATTAAATGCGTAATGTTTTTTTTTAACATGCTTTAATTTAGGGCATTTTAGTACCAAACAAGAAATTGGGAGGGGACGGAGAAGGTTACAAAGTCCTTGATAGATAGCTCTGAATAAACGAACTACAATGCAATCCTCGACTAAAATTGTACGAAACATATAGCAAACTATAAAACGTCAAATAAGGCTTACTCATCCGAAATAAAATATAGCTAAGTGTGCCCAGCAATCATAAGATAACAAGACAAATTAGGCACAAATAGTTGCACAACTATTTCAAAGTTAATAATGTTACTTTACATACGATCTGTCGACCTATTCTCTCAATTAGTAAAAAATAGTTATAACTAAAAGTAGCTTACTTGAAGAATTTTAATTATGAGATGTTGCTCCCGAGCACACACACAAGTATACGTGGTCGATAAGTAATATAGGATTATAAGTCCAGATATCGTACCCACAGAGACTTGTGATTAACTATCAACTAAATTAAACCCAAACAATTAATCGATTCAAGCGATTCCTAAAGTAAAAATATTTAACTAAAATTAATTTAAAGTAACAAATTAAGAGATTAAAGAAAATAAGTTGGCGAAATTAGACACGAATTCAATGTGAGTGAATATTCTAGAGCTACGGGTTAGCTAACAATCTCGTTGAGTTTTTCACTTAAATCGTTCAATTAATTTATCTGGTTTATTGGTTGACAGGGTTAATATTACTCGTAGCCTTCTCCCGAAGTACAACTCGCCTATTCAAGCTAACCTAACGCTTATATTCCTATGGAATTAGGATTAACAAGAACGTATTAATAATTCATGTATAGTAACCAAGCAAGGCGATTAGGTATATTCCTATCCTAACCGCAAATCCGCTCCCCTGAAGGGTTAAGATCTTGCTCTACCCAATCTTATATGCAATCTAGAATTCCCTCTCCCGAGTTCAACCCTAGATTCGTAGATAGTA
>ML378289.1:69978-131718 GCA_005239525.1 Nicotiana knightiana
CTCCCTATAACTAGGTAAGCCTAACAATGCGGAATATCAACATAACTTGCGAAATAATTAAGTAAAAACTGAACAATCTAAAAGATAGACTGTATATAAATGCCACTTGGCATATATAACCCAAAAACAATACGGAAGTCTACAATATCACCCCAAAACCTGGAAACTCAAGGGAACCACAGGCTAACAGAATATCATAGATTGCTCTAACTCCAGAATGTCTACACAACTGTAAGGAAGGATAAACTTTTCACAAAAGCTGGAATAAGATAGAGACTCCTGGTCTGCGGACGCGGCAGATGTACCTCAAAGTCTATGTTGTATCTCTCAACCTCGGGGATAGTGCGCCTGAGTGGGGGTATCTGGATCTGCACATGAAAAATATGCGCAGGAAAGGGCATGAGTACACCACAGCGGTACTCAGCAAGTGCCAAGCCTAACCTCGATCGGGCAGTGACGAGGAAGGTCAGGGCCCTACTGAGGTCAAACATTATAATAGGGATTTACAGTATGAAAACATAATGAATACAGCAGCGAAGTAAGTCAGGTCAAACAAGGCAATAAGAAAACACAAGAACAGAGTAAACACGGAGTACGAACAGCTCAATAACAATGGTAACAATGAGGATCTCCCAGGATACCGTCCTGTAGTCCTTTTCTCAACTGTCTAGTGGATCGCTCGGGATACCGTCCTGTAGTCCATCATATGTATAACCGAAGGATCATCATCTGTGCGGGGGGATCTCCCGGGATACCGTCCCGTAGTCCCAAAGTAAATATGCAGGGGGATCTCCCGGGATAACGTCTCGTAGTCCCAAAGTAAATGTGCAGGGGGATCTCCCCGGATAACGTCCCGTAGTCCCAAAGTAAATGTGCAGGGGTATCTCCCGGATAATGTCCCGTAGTCCCAAAGTAAATATGCAGGGGGATCTCCCGAATAACGTCCCGTAGTCCCAAAGTAAATATGCAGGGGGATCTCCTGGGATAATGTCCCGTAGTCCCAAAGTAAATACATAGGCACAACAAGAAGACGTTCAGAATTAGAGTGCAAAAATACAAGGCAACAAGTAATTCTAGTCTAACATGCTTCACGTAGTGCAATTAAGGCAATTTAAGCAAATAGACATGATTTTCTAAGCTAACATAGACTATAGTTGCAATTAGAATAAAACAGGTAGGAAAGAAACTCAGGCTAAATATTTAAAGTAAAACCGGATTTTCGACAATTAGCACAAGTACGCGCTCGTCACCTCACGTACAAAGCATTCAATTACAAAATATCACATCCTAAGGAGTAAGGTCTCCCACACAAGGTTAGACAAGCCACTTACCTCGAACCGGCTCAAAATCAACTCGAAACCACACGTTTGCCACGAGTATCCGACTCCAAATGGCCCAAATCTATACAATTCAATTACATACCGTAAATAACATCTCGTGCAACTGATTTTTACTGTTTAATTCAAGCTAAGGCGTGAAATTAGGTAAAATGACCAAAACGTCCCTCGAGCCCATGTCTCGGAATCGGGTAAAAGTTGTATTTTCCTGACACCCATTCACTCACGGACTCATTCAACCAGAAACAATCGAAATCCTATGCCAAAAACCCCATAATTTTTCAGAATCTCGGATTGGGAAAATCTCATCCCTTTCCTATAGTTTTCCCCCATTTTTGATAATTAAACTAAAGAAAACAACGGGAATTAATGGTCTAACAATGAATTAGGATTAGAAAATGTTACCTATGATCCTTCTCTTCAAAACCCACAGAAAATCGCCAATTCTTGAGCCCTCACCCGATTTTTTAGAATTATGAGATGAACTCTCGGATTTTTGGAATAAAACACACAGGGAATTCGCACATGCGGGCTCGATCACCGCACCTGCGGAAAAAGCATAGCAGGTGCGGAATTCACTTAAGTTCCACTGGGACCGCACCTGCGGTCGTTTGGTCGCGCCTGCGGTCCCGCACATATGGAACCCAGGTCGCACCTG
Organism: Nicotiana knightiana; assembly: GCA_005239525.1. NCBI lineage: Eukaryota > Viridiplantae > Streptophyta > Magnoliopsida > Solanales > Solanaceae > Nicotiana > Nicotiana knightiana. The sequence goes on from ML378289.1 coordinate 71,974, forward strand.
CGACCACTGGCCTAATCCCCCCTATATCGCACCTGTGATCAATCCCCACACACCCGCGAGTCCGCACCTGCGAAAAAACCTTCGTAGGTGCGAAGACACCAGAAGAGGCCTGGTTCACCAGCAGCTAAGTCCCAAATTTCTCCCGTTTAGGCATCTGAAACAACCCCGAGGCCCATGGGACCTCAACCAAAACCACCAACCAACCTTAACACCTTATTTGAACTAGGTCGAGCCTTAAAAACACGTCTCATAACATCAAAATCATCCATTATGCATAGGTTCAAGCCTAGAAACTTAGGAAAATTCTAGAATCCACATCCGACGCCGAAACACGTCTAAACTTATCCGAATGACCTCAAATTTTGCACACACATCCCAAATGACATGACGGAACTACTGCAACTTCCGGAATTCCATTCCAACCCTCGGATCAAAAATTCACTATCAAACCGGAAACTCCAAAAATTCAAACTTCGGCATTTCAAGCCTACATGAGCTACGGACTTCCAAAATACATTTCGAGCACGCTCCCAACCTCGAAATCACCCAACGGAGCTAACGGAACCATCGGATTTCCATTCCGAGGCCGTCTTTACACTGCTCCGACTTCGGGAAACTTTCCACCACTTAAGCTCTCATTTAGGGACTAAGTGTCCCAAAACTCTCCGAAACTCAAAACTGAACGTCCCAGCAATTCAGTTTAGCAGAAATAGACTTGGGGAAAACAGTTAATAGGGGATCGAGACGTTAATTATTAAGAAGACTGACCGGGTCATCACATCCTCCTACACTTAAAAATTCGTTCGTCCTCGAACAAGCATAAGGGCATACCTGAAGTAGTGAAAAGATGAGGATAACTGCTGCGCATATCTTGCTCGGTCTCCCAGGTCGCCTCCTCGGCCGGCTGACCCCGCCACTGAACCTTTACTGAAGCAATGTTCTTCGACCTGAGCTTTCTGACCTGCCTGTCCAATATAGCCACAGGCTCCTCAACATATGATAGATCCTTGTCCAACTGAACTGAGCTGAAATCCAATAAATGAGATGGGTCACCGTGATACCTCCGGAGCATAGAAACATGAAATACCGGATGAACTCCTGCCAAGCTGGGAGGTAAGGCAAGCTCATAAGCAACCTCCCCAACATGCCTCAATATCTCAAAAGGGCTAATAAACCTCGGACTCAACTTCCCTTTCTTCCCAAATCTCATAACACCCTTCATAGGCGAAACCCGAAGCAGAACCCGCTCTCCGACCATATATGAAACATCACGAACCTTCCGGTCCGCGTAGCTCTTCTGTCTGGACTGGGCTGTACGGAGTCTATCCTGAATCATCTTGACCTTCTCCAATGCATCCTGAACCAACTCTATGCCCAATAGCCTGGCCTCACCCGGCTCAAACCAACCCAACAGAGATCTACACCTCCTACCATATAAAGTCTCATACGGCGCCATCTGAATGCTGGATTGATAACTATTGTTGTAAGCAAACTCCGCCAATGGTAAGAACTGATCCCAATACCCTCCAAACCCAATCACACAAGCATGGAGCATATCCTCAAGAATCTGAATAGTGCGCTCGGACTGTCCGTCCATCTGGGGGTGAAATGATGTGCTCAACTCCACCCTGGTACTTAACTCCTGCTGAAGGGCTCTCCAGAACCGTGAAGTGAACTGAGTACCTCTGTCTGAAATAATAGAACTGGATTACCATGCAGACGAACGATATCCCGAATATAAATCTCCGCCAACCGCTCCGACGAATAAGTAGTCAGCACCGGAATGAAATGGGCCGATTTGGTCAGCCGATCCACAATCGCCCAAATAGCATCATGCTTCCTCTAAGTCTGAGGAAGTCCAACCACAAAGTCCATGGTGATCCGCTCCCACTTCCACTCTGGAAGCTCAATCTACTTAAATAACCCTCCCGGTCTCTGATGCTCACATTTGACCTGCTGACAGTTGAGACACTTGGCTGCAAACTCTGTTATATCCTTCTTCATTATTCGCCACCAATAGTGTTGTCTCAGATCTTGTTACATCTTCGTGGTACCCGGATGGATGGAATACCGCGAACTATAGGCCTCCTCAAGAATTAACTCCCGAAGCCCATCAACATTAGGCACACAAATCCGACCATGCATCCTCAATACCCCGTCATCTCCAATGGTCATATCTCTGGCATCACCGTGTTGGACCGTGTCCTTGAGGACAAATAAATGAGGATCATCGTACTGCCGCTCCCTGATACGATCGAATAAGGAAGACCGAGAAACCACACAAGCTAATACCCGGCAAGGCTCAGAAAGATCCAACCTCACGAACTGACTGGCTAAGGACTGAACATCTAAGGCTAGAGGCCTCTCAGCTGCATGAAGATATGCCAAACTCCCCAAACTCTCCGCCCGGCGACTCAAGGCGTCGGCCACCACATTGGACTTCCCTGGGTGGTATAATATAGTGATGTCATAGTCCTTTAGCAACTCTAACCATCTACGTTGGCACAATTTAGATCCTTCTGCCTGAATATGTGCTGCAAACTCCGGTGGTCAGTATAAATCTCACAAGGCACACCATACAAATAATGACGCCAGATCTTCAAGGCATGAAAAATGGCAGCTAACTCAAGGTCATGGACAGGGTGATTCTTCTCATTTATCTTCAACTGTCTGGACGCATAGGAAATCACCCTACCATCCTGCATCAACACTACTCCAAGGCTAACTCACGAGGCATCACAATAAACTGTATAAGACCCCGAACCAGTAAGCAATATCAAGATTGGGGCTGTAGTCAAAGCTGTCTTGAGCTTCTGAAAGCTCGCCTCACACTCATCTGTCCACTGAAATGGAGCACCCTTCTGGTTCAATCTAGTCATAGGGGCTGTAATCGATGAAAATCCCTCCACAAAATGGCGGTAGTAACCTGCCAAGCCAAGGAAACTGCGAATCTCTGTAACTGAGGACGGTCTGGGCCAACTCTGCACGGCCTTTACCTTCTTCGGATCCACTCGAATGCCCTCACTCGATACCACGTGGCCTAAGAATGCCACAGAACTCAACCAAAACTCATATTTTGAGAACTTTGCATACAACTTCTTCTCTCTTAGGGTCTGAAGCACTGTCCTCAGGTGCTGCTCATGATCTTCCCAACTCCGAGAGTAAACAAGAATATCATCTATGAAAACAATGATGAATGAGTCGAGATATGGCCTGAACACACTGTGCATCAAATGCATAAATGCTGCGGGGGCATTAGTCAGCCCGAATGACATAACTACAAACTCGTAATGGCCATACCGAGTCCTGAAAGCAGTCTTCGGGATATCCGGCTCCGAATCTTCAACTGATGGTAACCTGAGCGCAAATCAATCTTAGAAAACACATGTGCGCCCTGAAGTTGGTCAAATAGATCATCAATACGAGGCAAGGGAAAACGGTTCTCCACTGTAACTCTGTTCAACTGGCGATAATCAATACACATGCGCATAGAACCATCCTTTTTCTTCACAAATAAGACAGGAGCACCCCCAAGATGAAACACTGGGTCGAAGAAAACCCCTAGCAAGCAATTCTTGTAATTGAACCTTTAACTCCTTCAACTCAGGAGGATCCATACGGTAAGGAGGAATGGAAATGGGCTTAGTGCCCGGCAACAGATCAATGTGTCTCTATCGGGCGGCATGCCCGGAAGATCAGCTAGAAACACATCGGATAATCCCGTACCACTAGAACTGAATCAACAGAAGGGGTATCAACACTGACATCTCTCACATAATCCAAATACGCGGTACACCCCTTCTCAACCATACGCTGAGCTCTAGGTTCATAGGAGTCACGGAACACAGACTGGTTTATTAGAGTCTCGATGATCGGTACGGAGACGTATGTACTTATCTACAAGAGGCTATGTAACTGTTTAGGAAAAAATCTTCACTTCATTGATTTCCTTGTCGTGCAATATTTTTGACATCAATTCTAAACCTATGTTTTCTATTCTCTCACAGATGGTGAGGACACGTGCTACTCGGGACGATCAGACACCAGTGCCTCCTACTGCAGCCGCCAGAGGCTGGTGCCGGGATAGAGGTCGAGGACGTGCGCGTGGTGCAGTGAGAGCACCTGCGCGAACTCCGCCGAGGTACCACCAGCAGACCCAGCCGAGGTCTAGACACCTGACATGCCTACTGCCACTACTACTCCAACCCTTTAGGAGACATTAGCTCAGTTCATGTCTATGTACACCACTTTGGCTCAGGCAGGGTTGTTTCCCCTTGATGCAGCCACATCCCAGGCCAGGGGAGGAGCACAGACTCCCTCCGCCCGCACTCCTGAGCAGCGAGTGCATGTGGAGCAGGTCCCAGAGATCATTCCTGTGCCGTCTGTAGTGCCAGTTCAGCCCGAGGAAGGGTCAGCTGCTTCAGAGGACGAGCAACGGAGACTTGAAAGATTCAAGAAGTATGACCCTCCGGTATTCAGTGGACTAGCATCATATGATGCCCTGGGGTTTCTAGAAGAGTGTCACTGTATTCTTCGCACTATGGGCATAACCAGATCTAGTGGGGTTTCCTTTACTACCTTCCAGCTTCGCGGGGCCGCCTATGATTGGTGGCGCACCTATGAGTTAGACAGTCCAGATGAGGCTGCTTCACTGACCTCGACCCAGTTCTCAAATATGTTCCTGAGAGAGTTTGTTCCTCAGAGCCTCAGGGACGTATGGCGCGTAGAGTTTGAGCATTTGCACCAGGGTGCTATGACAGTTTCAGAGTATGCTATCTGTTACACCAGATTAGCTAGGCATGCACCGGCTTTGGTTTCTACTGCTCCGCGAGAGGGTTCAACGGTTCATTAAGGGTTTTGTCCCACCCATCAGATATAGCATGGCTCGAGAGTTGGAGATGGACATTCCTTATCAGCAGGTAGTGAGCATTGCTAGGAGGATCGAGGGTATGCTCGCTAGGGAGCAAGAGAAGAGGGAGGCCAAGAGGTCTCGAGAGTCGGGCCACTACTCTGGTGTCCGTACCCCAGTAGCAGGTCGTCATGGTAGGGATTATATGGTCCGCCCAGTTCATTCAGCTCTTCCAGTAGCCAGCGGTACCCTAGCTCTACCCAGGCCGTAGGAGCCTTATTATACACCTTCAATTTCTAGCGCGCCTCCTGCGGGGGGTGCTTTCAGAGGTCAGCCTGGCCCTAGCCAGTCACAGCCTCCACGTCCTCCCAGAGCTTGTTTCGAGTGTGACGATACATGCCATGTGGTTAGGGACTACCCCAGACTTATTAGGGGTGCATCTTCACAGAATTTTCAGCCACATCGTGCTCAGCAGGGTTCTTAGGCCATGATCACAGCTCCAGCTGCTACCCCATCTGCCCAGCCAGCTAGGGGTGGAGGTCGGGGAGGTAGAGGTCTCCCTCGAGGGGGAGGCCAGGCCAGATATTATGCTATTCCTGCTCGTACCGAGGTTGTTGCCTCTGATACTATCATCATAGGTATTATACTGGTTTGTCACAGAGATGCATCGGTTTTATTCGACCAGGCTCCACGTATTCTTATGTGTCTTCTTATTTTGCTCCGCATTTGGATATAGCATCCAGGATACCGTCATGTAGTCCTTTTCTCAACTGTCTAGTGGATCTCCCCGGGATATCATCCCGTATTCCATCATATGTATAACTGAAGGATCATCATCTGTGCGGGGGGATCTCCCGGGATACCGTCCCGTAGTCCCAAAGTTAATATACAGGGGGATCTCCCGGGATAACGTCTCGTAGTCCCAAAGTAAATGTGCAGGGGGATCTCCCGAGATAACGTCCCGTAGTCCCAAAGTAAATATGCAGGGGGATCTCCCCGGATAACGTCCCGTAGTCCCAAAGTAAATGTGCAGGGGGATCTCTCGGATAATGTCCCGTAGTCCCAAAGTAAATATGCAGGGGAATCTCCCGGATAACGTCCCGTAGTCCCAAAGTAAATATGCAGGGGGATCTCCCGGGATAATGTCCCGTAGTCCCAAAGTAAATACACAGGCACAACAAGAAGACGTTCAGAATTAGAGTGCAAAAATACAAGGCAACAAGTAATTCTAGTCTAACATGCTTCACGTAGTGCAATTAAGACAATTTAAGCAAATAGGCAATTCAGGGCAACTAGGCATGATTTTCTAAGCTAACATAGACTATAGTTGCAATTAGAATAAAACAGGTAGGAAAGAAACTCAGGCTATATATTTAAAGTAAAACCGGATTTTCAATAATTAGCACAAGTACGCGCTCGTCACCTCACGTACAAGGCATTCAGTTACCAAATATCACATCCTAAGGGGTAAGGTCCCCCACACAAGGTTAGACAAGCCACTTACCTCGAACCGGCTCAAAATCAACTCGAAACCACACGTTTGCCATGAGTATCCGACTCCAAATGATCCAAATCTATACAATTCAATTACATACCGTAAATAACATCTCGTGCAACTGATTTTTACTGTTTAATTCAAGCTAAGGCGCGAAATTAGGTAAAATGACCAAAACACCCCTCAGGCCCACGTCTCGGAATCGGGTAAAAGTTATATTTTTCTGACACCTATTCACTCATGGACTCATTCAACCAGAAACAATCGAAATCTGATGCCAAAAATCCCCTAATTTTGCAGAATCTCTCCGAAACTCAAAACCGAACGTCCCAGCAATTCAATTTAGCAGAAATAGACTTGGGGAAAACAGTTAATAGGGGATCTGGACGTTAATTCTTAAGACGACCGACCGGATCGTCACATCACATTGCAGCTATCATTGGTCACCATTTTTACTTAATCATCACTTTCTTCAAATTTATCAATTAATATCGTCTAAGCAACAGTGCTCAAGGAAGCATGGTGCAAAAACTAGGGATTCAACAAAAGGATCAGGGCAAAAATACTTCTTCCAAATAAAAGGCTACAGGTTCAAAGGGTTAACTAGTGATACAATATCTGAAAAGGCTAAAATGCACAAGACATACCAAAGAAATCCTATTATCATCTTCTAAACACAGCAACACTTTTATTTTCGCTTCAATAACATGCAGCGCAAGTTCTAGGCTAAGATGCAAAACATGGAATATATATAAGAAATATCACCCTACATGGCACAAGTATCAATCAAGATGGATCAATTCTACTCTAAGACAGACAAGATCATAGCGAGTGAGAAAATAAGTATAAGCTGTCAACAATGTCACAACCCTGAGCTTAGATGTCAGAAAGTCTACTATTTTATTCATTACTCAAACACTTAGAGGAAAGTACTACTCAATATCAGGCCTAAATATGCTAGTATCAAACAAGTAACAAAAATTTTCTTCTTCCTTTTTTTCTACTTCTAAAAAAAATCTATCTTAAAAATAAAAAAAATTTACCCGGTTCAAGTTACATCCCTTGAAAAAGAAGCGATGCAAAAAGAAAAACCAAAGGGGATTATTACCTTACAAAAACTAACTAGAAAAAAAAATATTTTTGGATTTTATTGGACTTTAATCCCTCAAGAAAGCTATTCACAAAATCCATCATCAGGAAAAGTCCCAATTTTCTAATTTTTTTTCTTTATTTTTCATTCTTTATATATTTTTTTAAAAATAATAAAAACTACTACATTAAGAAAAGAATGTTACATCTAAGTTAGGATAACACAGAAAATCACCCAGACAATCTCCTCACCCCACACTTAAAATTGTGCAATGTCCTCAATGCACACTATAAATAACAAGAGGGTAAAAGAGACTCTCGGGTACGCCAAAGACCGAAAAATTAGCAGCTCACGGGATATTCAGACTTCTCCCAGGTATAATTCTTTGTGCGGGTACCTCACACTTAGTTTCAACCACATGCTCATTTTTGCACATGCCTATTGGCTTTGACTCCATGCTCGTACTCCTACAAAGTACAAAAACAACACTACAAGAAGAAAAACACAATAATAAAAAAAATTCACAAAAACAAAAAGAAAAAAATAGAATTTGGTTGCCTTCCAACAAATGCCTTATTTATTGTCGTGGCACGACGCCATCGCTTCACCACTTTTCCTTCCACTTTGAGAATATGAATTGCGCCCTCAATTTTGCATCAATTTTTCTGTCATGTTCCTAGGGCGGTGGTATAAAAATGAAGGAACCAAGCAATAGGTATCACATCTTGCACTTCTTGGCATTTAAGTGAGGGATGTCAATTTGTCCTTTTGGTGTTGCAAATTTTAGAATATATGCACATTGTTCCTCATCCATTGACTCCTCCATCTGCTCGAATGGATCGATTCTCATGTGACCAACCAAACACAATGTTTAAAAGTGTTTAGAGTGAGGTCCAATATGCTCCAACTCCAAAACTGCTTTATTTTTTACATCCTCTATTTTGCACTCTTCGTCAACCTTTACATCATTAATAATATTTTGGTCGAATAGTTGGAATTTCTCTTTCCGCTCCACAAGCTGGCCAGTATCCACAAAAATTAGTTGTAGGACATCAGACGCCTCAACCTTTTTATTCAATTGAGCCTGCAGGTCATGGATATCTGAGCCAAATTGGTCTATCTCTTGCCTGAGCTCAGTTCTTCCTTCTATAAGTTGTTCTGTCATATTTGAAAGATCATCACGGAGAAACTCATGAGATTTTATCAGTTGAGCTTGTTCCTCTAGCCAAGATTTGCTTATTATATCTCTTTCTTCAAAGTAATATTCTTGTGGGAACTCGCTCTCTTCGTCGAGTTGAGGTTCTTCTTGAAAATTGGCCATTAATTCGTCCACTCTAGCCTGGAGTCGCTAAGGCGTCAAGAACTTGTTGCTCGGTTACTTGCCTCATCATGTCTTGTTGCTCGGATGCCACTTGCCTCATCATGTCCATAGTACGCTCAACTCGTTCCATATCCTCCACTTCCTTGCTCCTATCAAACTCATAAATATTATTAGAAACATTATAATAAGAGCTCTGAGGATAACAAGAATTAGGACAACCATCCAGTGGCCACCTTGACAACCACACACATTACAAAAATTTCACACATAAGATTGAGATGCACAATTTTGCCAGAAGTGTGGTCCTCCACAATATGGACAAGGATCATCATAATAAGAATAACCAATATTCGACCAATTCTCATTCCAAAATGTCATGTCAACAAAGATAATAAAATTATTATTAAACTAAGATAAAAATTTTAAAACTTTAATAGACAAAGAGTAAAAATCTAATCTAGTAGAATAGTTAATTTCTAAGTTGCCGCCAATGACGCTAAAAATTTGTTGCTCCCAAACGCACACGCAAGTATACGTGGTCGACAAGTAGTACAGGATTGTAAGTCCAGATATCGTATCCACAGGGACTTGTGATTAACTATCAACTAAATTAAACCCAAACAATTAATCTATTCAAGCGATTCCTAAAGTATAAATATTTAACTAAAATTAGTCTAAAGTAACAAATTAAGAGATTAAAGAAAATAAGTTGGCGAAATTAGACACGGATTCAATGTGAGTGAATATTCTAGAGCTATGGGTTAGCTAATAATCCCGTTTAATTTTTTACTTAAATCGTCTAATTAATTTATCTAGTTCATTGATTGACAGAGTTAATATTACTCTTAGCCTTCTCCCGAAGTACTACTCGTCTATTCAAGCTAATCTAACCCCTATATTCCTATGTAATTAAAATTAACAAGAACGCGTTAATAATTCTTGTATAGTAACCAAGCAATGTGATTAGGTATATTCTTATCCTAACTGCAATTCCGTCCCCCCCCCCCCCCCAGAATCAGATTTTTCCCCCCCCTACTTTTATTTACAANATTGAATAAATAAGTCAATATGATAAAATAATAAGAACAATTCAAGTTGCAAACTAAAATATTCATGTAGCACCCAAAACTCTAGAACTAATAAACTATGAAATTAAAGGAAGAGAAGTGAAGAAGAACTAGTTAAAAGCCTCCTCCAAAGTGTGATGCGTGTTCCCCCACGTGAATTCTCCTTCAAAATATGTTCGATCTCCTCCAAATTAGGTTTAGGACCCCTTTTATACGAGTTGGGCAGGTCTAGGGCCAAAATAACGTGTCCCGGGCGAAGTTGGAGAAGTTCACGCCACCGGCGCCCTGCCCAGTGTTGTGGCTTTGGAGCATTCTGGTTCTGGCGCCCCACACAGCTCAGGGCGCTGCCTGTGGCGCTGCACTGCTCAACTTTCCTGTTTTCGTCCGTTTTGGCTCTAATTTCGCACATTTCACCCCCGATTGCTCCCAGATCATTCATACACATAAGAACACCTCAAATTAATATAAACCAACTCATTTCACATTCTAAATCCACGAAACAAAAGTAAAGCATGAGGCGATATACACATAAATATATATACTTTAAGCAAAACATCATGATGACGTCTTATATTAAACATGACAAATAATTACTCTGGAAAAAACAATTTACATTAATGTGTAATGTGTTTGATCACAACCTCCACCATCCCTTCTTGACTTAATTTGTTTAGGCGCATTGTACTTTCCTTGACTTTTGACTTAAAGTGAAAGTGAAAAGAAAAAGGTGCTGTGCCTAGTTAATTAAAATCAATTATAGACAGCGCTGCCTTTTGAAAGATTTCATGTGACACAGTCCAACTTACCCCTAAATTACATAATATCTGAACATTAGTTAGTAAAATCCAAAAGCACTTTTCCAGAGTAATTATTTGTCACGTTTAATACACTAAAATCACTAATAAAATTAAGTAATAACTGAAAATTGATGTATCCTCCAAAAGGGAAAGATACATGCAACAAATGACTACTTTTCTAAAATTAATTTCAATTAAGAACATATAAGTAAATGTTGTGGTAGGTGTTAAAAAGGTTTGAGCTCGTGCCAAATATGTATTTTATAATTTTTGGGTGTATTTATTTTGAAATATATTTGTCTATATGATTTATAGGAGGTGGATTTACATAATTCAAGCATAGTAACGACCTACAAACTTACGTTTTTCTTATAGTATATCTGTTGAGCAAAAACATTGGACATAATAATTATGTTTATTGTAACTTTATTGCTTTTGAACCGGGTGGAGGTAGTGTATGCTTAACGGGTACGATGAATTAAGTAGTTTTTGCTTACATCTTGTTTTGTATTAGAAAATTCACTAAAAATACATAAATATTTAACCGCAAACCCAGTGGCTAAATGAGTTATGATTTTGATGGCAGGTTCGGAACCCATAAACTTTAAATTCTGGCTCCGCCTCTACTTTTTAAAGACAAATTCATCAAAAAATAGTGACACTTGAAAGTGCGAACCTACCATTTAACATTTATTTTTAAAGGATTTCTAAAAAGGATAAGTTAGAACTAAATACTTTCAATTAAAATAGTTGTCCTTTAAAATGTACATACTTCCTCCGTTCACGTTTAGTTGTTAAGTATTCTATTTAAATTTATTTTTTATTTGTTATTTTTCACATATCAAAAGAAAAGATAACTTATTTTCCCTATTTTTCCTTAGCATTAATTACACATTCCAAATCATTTTTCAAATTCATTAAGACTATACACCAATTAATATGAGTATTATTATAAATTATATACTTTATTTATTATTTATTAAGGGGTGTGCAAAGTCAATAGTGACCGAGTAAACGGAGGGAAGATATCACTTGAACAAAAACGTTGCAAGTTGGAACACACACCATATATAGAATGTGTTTGAATGGGTTTTTAGCTGGTCAAATCAGCTTTTAAGTTTTTTTTAAACTTTTTTTGGTGTTTGGTAAAATCAAAAAGTGCATAAAATACGTTAAAAACTGCTTAAAACAAGCCGAAAATTAGCCAAACACATATAAAATACTAAAACTAGTCAAGTACATATAAAAATTGAAAAACCAAATAAATAAGGTTCTTTCTCTCAAAGAATCACATGCAAAATCTCCTTCCATATTTTTAAGCGTGATTAGCAACATTATATGCAAGACGGAAAGAAAATTTCATGGATGAGGTAGCAAATAAGGTGATGAAATACAAAAAAAAATGTAATAATATTTAAAAAATCTAAGCAAAAAAGGAACATTTTCAATATGTATAATTGAAATTCATTGAAAACATATAGATAAGTCAATATGCAAAATTTGAGGAAGATTGGAGGTGATTTGGACTAGTTTTGTATCAAAATTCATAATTAAATCGAGTTCAAAAAATTCTTTTGGGACACATGTATCAAACATGTATCACGCATGTCTCTCACACACAAGTATACATGTGATACACAATTGATACATATGTGATATACAAATGATACACAGTGTGATACACATATCATTTTTTTATGTTCAGTTTTTACTTCGAATATTCAATTCAAATCACCTCAAAACTTCACCAAATTATCCTAAAATTGAGATTCGAGCTCCTTAAGATGTACCCAATCTATTCTAATAACACCCACTCAAAAGAATATTTTTTCAAATAATTAATTGGCTAATATTAATAATATTTGGTTAATATTAGTAATATTTTAGAAATTGGCTAATTTTTATAATGAGCTACTCATAAATAGACATAGCTGGTAATTTTCCTTTTTTTTTAAAGCCAATCCAAACTGGGTCAAGTATTGTCTCTTTTTTAAATTGTGATTGATGTTACAGTGTAGGGGTATTGTTGGTAATATATGCTTTGAAGCAATCGTCCGATTGATCAACTTACCTGCAGACCTCGTAAGGCGGGCAAGATTAAATACTTAAAGGTCTGCAATTCCATTAACACCCTTTTTAAACTTCTAAATTTACTTTAATGCCATTATTTTGTTTTGTTGAAGATATCGCCGCCTAAACAACTAAACAAGTCGGAAAAATAATTTAAAAAACTCTCGTCACGCCAACATTGAAATCTGAATCTGGTGGATATTCGTAAACGAAAATTATAATTTTGGCATTAATTACATATGTGCCCTTGATTGGTCAATTAATTTACTACTCTTACAGATTGGACGAATCATCATCACCTCTACTTTAACGTTCTGCCCATAATTTGTTGTCAAATTCCAATTAATAAATGTTTGGTTTTCTTGGAAGAATCCTTTCACGAAAACAGTTACGATGCTTTGTTTTTATTTTCAACTTGTATATGGAATAATAATACTCGCTATTCATTTTTTTCTTCAACTATAACAATCATTTAAATAAACCAATAAAAATTATAGTGGAGTGGTAAATAGCCCTTCATCCTTAACCAGAAATCTCGAGTTTAAGTTTCTGGGTATGAAATCGCCTTTGTTAGAGAGCGATTTATCCTCAATATAAAACTTTTCGACGCAAATCCAAATTTAATCGGGTCTCAATGTGAATACTGAATATCGGACGGGCAACAAAAAAGCAATTATGTAAATACGAGTATATCTGCATTAATGAGACACCACATATTGGTGCGAGAATACAATATTACAAATTTACCATCCACTTGACTTTGAACCAAAATCAACCGAGGGAAATAATCTTGGAGAAACTACGTGGAATAGCCGTGTTAAAAGATAATAAATAGTAAAATATTTTTTATATATATTAATGTAATATACGTAAAATATACATATGTTTCGCGTAATTAGTCTATTTTTTTTATATGTATTGACTAACAGATATAATTATTTTTGTCCGACTGGCCAAATGCGAAACTTTCCCAATAGTCTTTGCATGCTCTAAATATATCATCGCTACTTTCCTCTCTTCTTGTTCTTCGCTATTCAACTTTCTCTACCTTGCGTACTTGCAATATAATATCTTAATATTTGAAGGAATGATAAAGGGGGAAATGTTCCGACCTGACGAATTTTGTGGCCTAAAATTAAGGTTTATGAGGGGTATTTTTCAAAAAAAGTTTATTAATTTATTTGAAGTATATTTTTCTAGCGTTCTTATATACAAAGTTATTAATAATTTTTTTATAATCAATAAATTCTGATAAATCCTTTTTAATTGACAATATAACTAATCCATTTAACATTTATTAAGATATTGTTGATCTTAGGTGAGATTTTATCAATTTTAATTTTGAAAATTTCTTTCCGCTGAAGCGACGAAAACAAGAGTTATTAACATATTCCATAAGCAATTTAGACACTGGAAAAAGAACCAATTTTTTTATTGGATCGAGTGTATCAATTAAATTGTTATCTCCTAATTGTACTATTTTTAAATAATATTTTTAATTCCGAAAATAACTCTCAACCATCAATATTGAATTGATTATTATGCTTTAAGGAACATTCAAAATTAAGGCAATATTTTTTCAGATTTCTATTATCTAGTGATCTTAATTTTTACTGCTAAATAGAAAATCAAAAATATTTTCACATGCTTCGAATTGTTCAAATATATTTGAAGTGAAAAAATAGCCTTGTCTATTATGTATAAAGTAATCAACTCCAAAGGACTCTTCGAAAGATTTTGAGATTTTTTTATCAACATTCTCGTCAAATTGTTACTTCTATATATCATACGTTTCTAACGAAATTTGGATACGATATTCATTTCAAGTGCAATTTTCTTGGCAGAAATCATAACAATTGCACATCCTTCTTCTCTATACTCGTTAAAGAAAGAAATCAAACATTTTCATTTCATATAACCTTTTTTAAAACTTATACATAGCCTATTAGGTGTAACAAAAAATGAAGCCCCCACAAATGTAGGGTCTAAAACAGTTCTTTTACTTGCTTTATGGGAAGCCCGTCCCTGGAAATGTCCATGCTATATTGTAAATATCTTGAAATTTTAAGATACGTGAATTTCAAACAAGAGATTACAATTTCACTTCATCATTTTTTTAAGAAATAGTCTTTCATTATATTATATGACACCAATTAAAGCAAGGTATCCCTTAGCATTGAGAAAAGTCTAAAGTCAAGTGTTGCCTTTTGCTATCTTGAAGAATAAAATTAGAAGCTGTCACGGCCATATGTTCCTTTCTCCAGATTAAGCAGACTTTTATGGAATTATATTTCTTCGAAAATTACATATATATTTTTTCCGACTAAAAAAATTTCATATATAATTATACCAAAATTGATTTAATTTTAGAGCTAAAAGAAGTAGAGAAGAACTTTTATTCCAAGGTGCCCTTCAATTTATAGTCTATTATGTCTCTTTTAAAAAAAGATGAAACTTTTTAATTTTAATATTTTTTATTTACTTTTAATAAAGTGCGCTTAGTAAATGACATGTTGAAGGCATCATGTATCAAAAAAGTTTTCGGTATAACACAAATATTTAGCTTTTGGGATAATATTTTATTATTTTTTTAAAACCATTAAATACTATTACATATATAAGATGAGATGAAAGAAGTAGTGAAAGCAAAGAATTTATCCTTACGGGGATGGCCCAGCGATCATCCCTACAAATTATTTGGGATCGATTCACCCTTAATGTCTTCCGGGTCGAATATGTCACACATGACTTGCTTAGTATAATTTACATGTCATGTATGGGTTCCAGGTTATTACACAGTAGGAGACTGTGAGAGGCCGTTCCCAAAAAAAAAAAAAAAAAAAAAGGCAAAGAAATTTAATTCAAAATCCCAAAAACAATAAATAAAAAATAATTTCTAAAAGTGTAATTTTTCGAAAACCAAGGGCCAAGAGTATAGACAATAAATTATGTAGTCCTAGTCACACAGAAGCCGAATACAAGAGGCCACAAAGAGAGAGGGTTTGCTTTTGTTGGCTCGGCGAGTGAGCTGATCTTTGCTGCATCCAACTGTGTATAAATAGGTAGCCCCCCTCTCCCTACATTTTCTCCTTTTTTCTCTGTAAACCCTCAGAGAGCTTCAGCCCCCCATTTATTATTCTCTTTTTCTTTTTTGAATCTGAAGGGAAAAGAGAACAGAAAAAAGAATGGGAGAGAAGCCAAAATCTGGAGGTGTTTGGCCCACTGTTAAGCCTTTTGTTAATGGAGGTGCTTCTGGTATGCTTGCCACCTGTGTTATTCAACCCATAGATATGATCAAGGTATTACCCATTCAACCCACTTGCTTTTTTTATTGGTTATTATTGTTCTTTTTTGGAAAGATTCTGCCTTTTTGATGTTTTGAGGGTGTTGTTTTGTTTTTAAGATGTGTTTGGTTAGTGGGTCAGGTTCAGATCTTGGCTCAAATGAGTGTCATTTTGGGGTTTTATTGCTTTTTGTTTTGTATGTGATGTTTGGTTTTGATCTTATATGGTGTATTTGGTGAATTCAGATCTTAGATCAAACGGGGATTATGCTGCAATGTCTCATTTTACTTTTTCCAATTTAGAGTTGTTTTTGTAGTGAATGAACAAGATCTAGCCTTAAAAAGATTTGATCTTTACACTAGGAATTTCTTCCCATCTACCTAATCCTTGGTGTCAGAGTTATCCGGTACCTATATTCAGAAGCGGAGCCATGATTTGAAATTTATGGGTTCGGGATTTTAGTCCTTTTAGGTTAATGGGTTCTAAATTGTACAAATTCAATGAATTTATTAAGACCAAACCCATAGCCGAAAGGCTAGATCCCTTTGCCTATGTTGGTGCTTGTGGAAGGCAGCAGGTATCCGATGGAATAGTGAGTTGCGCGCAAGCTGGCACGGACACCGCCATTATAACAAAAACTGAATTTTTGGATTTTTAATGCAATATGAGATAAAGTTTAAATCTTGCAGTTTGTAATACTACTACTTAAATTTGATGGGATTTATTCTGATTTATGGTACTTTCTTATGATGGCAGGTGAGGATACAATTGGGTCAGGGATCAGCAGTTGATGTCACCAAGACCATGCTTAAAAATGAAGGCTTTGGTGCCTTTTACAAGGTTTGTTCTCCTGAGACTTATATTGGTTAAACACAGTCCTTGATTGATAATGTTGCACCATTTACATGTTGGTGTCTGACTGAATGATTCTTTATTTTATCTTAGATCACACGAAACAGATAGGTATTTTAATTCCCCACTATTAATGAGTATACCCTGCTCGTTTAAACTTGGTGCTGAATTGGGTTGTAGTTCATATGTTATAGTATCCTCAAGAGAGGATAAATATTTCTAAACGTTTTACCTTGGTTATGCCTTACCGAATTAGCTACTTTTTTGGAGCTTATGGTATTTTAGCATTACCTTTTACTACCTCATGATCCTGAAAAGCTTAAATGCCTGAAAGGAACAATTTCTGAATTTTTTTGTCAATCAATAGTACACCTGGAAAATATCAGCAAGAGAACTAGATGATGCTTTCCTCTAGAAATGAGCTGGTGAAAGTCTTTCTGTATTTAATACAAATGTTTTACGTCTTTTAATACCCATCTTCGGCATAATGTGTAAGAGATACTCTACTTCCATTCAAACTTTTAATTGGTGAATGCTACAAGTGTAACATATCATGGATTAGACAGGTGCCGAGTAACATAAATTGGACTATATAAGGTGACTCCCAAATGCATTAACTTATCTGTTGTATGATTATCAATTGAGGTTTTTTAGATTTCCTGTGAGAGTTCTTAGAGAAAATAGATTATCATACCTAAAATCCAGATGGTTTTACTCGAAAGACAATTGATAAGCTTACAAATATCATAAGCTTTAGTGACTGTAGCTTCAAAGATTAGTTGGGCTTCGCAATAGTTGAATAATCTTGACTCTGAGATGGATGTCATACTATCAATGTAAAATCTAAGGCTGATGCTCTGTGTCAAGGTTGTCCAAAGTAAAGTTGTTGTTTATTGGATCAGCTTCCTTGAAAGCTGATGGCCTGATGCACTTGTTTTATTTAATGCATAATTTTCTCTAACTTTTTGTGTTGTATGGTTTTTTGTGATTCCACGCCATCAATTATTTTATTGTCATATGCAGGGTTTGTCAGCTGGGCTTCTTAGGCAGGCAACCTATACAACAGCCAGACTTGGGTCATTCAGGTTACTGTTTGTCTAAATTTTGTCTTTTCTCCATTCATAATGCGCCGGATTTATTTAAGTAATCAAGTACTATTGATCCTATTGATATACATATAGGTTCATATACTTCACAGCCCTTAGGATTGCCTTCTATTGTTCTTTGTTGCATCTAGGCTCATAGTTGTGACACATAATTGATCATACCCTCCCAGTGATATGTCTTATACATTACATATGAGTGCGTAATAAATTGGAGGTTTTCAAAGGATTTACTCTGGACACCACCATTATTCTGCAATATACTTTTTGAGTCACACCTTCCTTCTCAGTCTGAATGAATCATATTGAGGTTACTCTTTGGATATGTCAAGTGTCAACATAGGAATAAATTAATGAACAATGTGATCTTATTGATTTTCTGCAAGTCTTGCTTTTCAAATTTTTTGAAGATCTTGGGATTACGACGCTCCATGTTATCCTCTCCCCCTTCCCTCCACTTGGCTGCTAATTTTTTTGAAAGTTTTGCGGTTTGGTCTTATTTTGTAAATTTTTCGAGGTGGTTGTGCCTATTGGGTTTGCTCTGTTGTGCTTTTCTGATGATTCTTGTTGCAAGGTCTGTGATATCACTGTTGGACCTCCGGAGAGATGCAGGGTTTTGCTAATATTTTATGTGTTTATGGAAATGTTGAGCTAACACACCTTTTGAAAGAATCGGTGTGATAAAACTCAGTAGGTAGAAGAATAAGTGACACGATGAATTTTAGATAATACAAAGGCTTAATAACCTACTTCACCATGCATGTTTGGAGTGTCGATTGTAGCTACTTGTGTGATAAAATTAAGCTCCAAATTTTCTTTGGAGCAAAGAAGACCTAGCTAAAAACACTGTATTATTGGTGATATTGAGGATAATTTTATACAATAGCCCAACTTATTGCTGTTATGCTTTTTGCTTGATAAAATTCTTGCCTATATTCATCCAATAAAAGAAAAAAAGGACTTACTTTTCTGTTTTTCTTCTGGTTTTCTTGAAATAGAATTTTGACGAACAAGGCCATTGAGGCCAATGAAGGGAAGCCCTTGCCTCTGTACCAAAAGGCTTTATGTGGTCTTACTGCTGGAGCAATTGGTGCATGTGTTGGTAGTCCAGCAGATTTAGCCCTCATTCGTATGCAAGCTGATGCTACCTTACCTTTAGCACAGAGACGCCATTACACAAATGCATTTCATGCACTCTCCCGTATTGTGGCTGATGAAGGAGTTCTAGCCCTCTGGAAAGGTGCTGGCCCCACAGTAGTAAGGGCAATGGCATTGAACATGGGAATGCTTGCCTCTTATGACCAGAGTGTGGAGTTCTGTAGGGACAACCTTGGCATGAGTGAGGCTGCTACAGTAGTAGGTAAGATAATATCTGTACTAATGCTTCTAAGGGTCCTGATTTTAGTCTTAAGTGCTCTGAGTTTTTTCAATGCCTTCGCTCAAGAAGGGTTTAAGCTCAGTTTGTTATTTCAGGAGGGATCAAATAATGCAACTTGTCTTAGAATAACAGTAACTTCTATTTAGGGAATTTCACCCATCTTTTGCAATCCTGCTTAATCATTTAAGTTACTATCTGCTAGAAAATGCAGCATCTTTGGGCCTGATTCCTTTCTTTGGTGCAATTAGTGCATTATGGCAAAAAACTTCTTGCTGAGAAATGCTTGATGTTAATCTCTACTTTGCTTCCTGCCTTTCTACTTGGTAGATTGAGGGAATTTGGGACTCTGGTAAAGCTGGTCAGTGTAACTATTAAATGGTATAAGCAATGCCTTAGAGGTGTTGCCAGTGAGTAGGGCAGGTTATTCTTCTGCTCTGGCTCTAGAATGTTCTCTAGGAAGTCATTTCTGCTGTGGCATTCAATAACATGGAAATAGTGCTTTGCAAAGTTTGTCTGGGATATTGTGTGTTCGAGTAGATTTTTTTCTCTCCCTCTTCACATTGACTGTCTTGAATGTTAGTGTTCTCATTGGATGATGCAAAATTCAGTATCTCCCATGAGGCGCAATGTTTTCCCTTCTTACGGATAGTACCTTTCTCTTTCCTAAAACACAGGGGCCAGCAGTGTTTCTGGATTCTTTGCTGCTGCTTGCAGTTTACCATTTGATTACGTAAAGACTCAGATACAGAAAATGCAGCCAGATGCTGAAGGAAAGTTGCCTTACTCTGGTTCTTTCGATTGTGCCATGAAAACTTTGAAGGCAGGAGGACCCTTCAAATTTTACACCGGATTTCCAGTATATTGTGTTAGGATTGCTCCTCATGTTATGGTATGATTCCCTCTGTTTCTTCCAACTAAAGTTCTTTCGATTTCATGTCAGCTTTTACCATATGCTTACTTCTTTGTTTTCCCTATGCAGATGACTTGGATTTTCCTTAACCAAATTCAGAAGGCGGAGAAGAAACTCGGATTGTGATTTGCTTCTAAAAGATACATCCGCTCAGTTGAGCTCTATTAGAATAACATCTTTGCATTGTTGTATTAGTACTTCTTTATCTATTTCTTTAATTTCACGCCTTCAAAGTGAAAGGGTGCTTTAAGATTTTTTTGGTGATACATTGACTCGTGAAATTTAGGTTAGACATTTGGCCTTTTTTGATATTCCTACCAATTTAGTTTTGGGAGGACTGCTTTATCCAAATGGATGGGAAGATTCTTTTAGCTGAATAAGCTATGTACTTCAAAAACTTTGTTTTATGGAGTTTTACACCAATTCTGGCTTGTCATCTTGAACTTGATCTTTTTACCTATATTTGGCTATTCTTAAATGGTTAAGTTTCTGCTGTTAGTATCCTCCTGGAATGAGCTATTGAGTTTTGGAGTGAAAATGGGTCCAAATGGAGCACTACATGGATAGAGATTCATGTAGCTGTTCTTAACTAGTTTGAGATGTAGTTGTCTGTAGGTGTATATGCCTTTAGACCACAATTATAGGTGTTCATGCCCCTATCTTGGGCCAGCTTGTTAAAATTTTTAACTTATTTATCCTTTGTTCTACACATTATATATACAAAATCATACATCAAGAACCTGATATGCATGCATTTTTGTATCTGAATTTTGAATCCTACATGATCTTGTATTGAAGTTTTCAGACTGGGGAGATGGGTTAGATAGTTTTTCTCTTAACATTGAAGTTGCTGGGTTTGCATGTTATTGTTTTCGATACGAAACCTGAAAATGAACTTATTTACCAAACAAAACTGCATACAACTTCACTGATTGACAAGAGTCTTTAGTCTCATATCAAGGTTCGATGTTGCAAATTCTATCGAACTTGAATGGAGGCGTAGAGTAGTTTGTTGAGAGTATTTTAGAGGCAACAACTGCATTGGCTGCTTCTGTATAATGAGCACCATCCCAACTAATGTACTTGGATCCATCCTCACATATTGTGTAATTTCCTTGCCCACATTTGTTGTTTGATTCAAAGTTGTATGGTGGCCCTCCATATCCACAACATGCCATCAATGGATTCACAAAGCCTACCAAAACACTTCTTATAGCGATACACAAGCAAGATATCGATAAATATTTATCCACACTTAGTATGTATACTATCAACAACCACCAAGTAAAATCTCACAAGTGGGGTCTGAGGAGGGTAGAGTGTAAGCAGACTTTATCTCTACCCCTCCGATAGAGAGGCTGTTTCTGAAAGATGCTCATCTCAAGAAGAAGAATAAACAATACACAATAGATCAATGACAACAACAAAAGCCAGAAAAATAAAATAATATAAAAGCAATAACAATACACAGTAATAGTGCCATAGAAAATAGTGTGGAAGCTACATAAACCACTAACAACCCAAGGCCAAACATTATCAGCCTAGCCCCGCCCCCCGAAACAATGTAGAAAAACACTCGACTCTCTCCTAACTTACAACACTTAATATTTACACTAAACCAAGCACTTTGTCCTTTAAGATAGCGATACACATGTAAGAAATCGGTAAATATTTGTTCACCCTTAGTATTTATACTAAACTAAACAATTTAACCTTTGAGGTGAAAGTGGTGAATGCGCCATCATATATTTTGAAAAATTAAAGAAAGGAACACTTACCATAATTAGAAGAATTGGCAATGAGGTCATATTTGATGGAGTAGACATCAACATATACAATGGTGGTGTTCTTCAATTCATCTCTTAGTTTTTCACAGAGAAGGTATAATTTGTCATTGAATATTTTTGCACCTTCGTTTAGAGATATTAGGCATCCATGCTCATCATAATCATCCTTATACTTGTTATATGTTGTAAGTGATTTAGGCAAGCACCCTATTGGCCCTGTATTGTGTACCCAAAAATTCTTTCCACCTTCTTCATAAATTTCCTGCAATTCAATATAAAAATTCAAAAACATCCAAGAAAAAAAGGACTAGGAAAAAGAGCAAAAGTATACAAATTTAGAAAGAAAAACAAAAAAACTATACAACCAGACCTCTCTATAACATCATCCTTATATAACAACACTTCTCTAGAAAAGCCAAGTTTTTTCGGAACCAATTTCCATGTTATGTTATAAATATATGTTCTCTATAACAACACTTTGCTATAACAGCCAAAAATATTCGAAACAAAAGGTTTAACTGTATAAAGAAGAGACATAAAAAGGAAGGTGAGTATAAGTATGGTTACCTTTATTGCAGTTTCAATTTCAAAAATGAAATCAGGAATTTTCAGGATAGCTTTTTCATAGGAGAGACCACCAAATACTCCATCTAAATCATTTTGTCCAATATCAATGGTGTAGAGTGCATTCCTTAAATCTTCATCTCCTAGCAAATTTTCATGACCTAAAATATACAAATAATATTCCTTTTTAAGAATTAGAGTAATAGTGAAAGTGCTAAAATTTGTCATGTTGCCTCTGATCCAGTGGTAAAAGAGTATGATGTGTAGATTAAGCACATGTTATAAGTTCAAAACTTGTCGTAAACAAAAGGCTGATATTTGAAAGAGACATTATCCACTGAGTTTCAAACCATGCGCTAGTAACCCTCAAAATGTTGTAAATTTTTCGGTTATTAAAAAATAATAGTCTTTACATCGCGACTTCACTTTTTAATTCCGTTTTCTGTTCGGCTTGAAAACGTCATTATTTTTTAATAGGAGTGGTTGACTTTTCGATAGTGTTATATTCATATATACCTTTGTCAAATAACTCAAGAGAAAGAGACCGAAACCGATGGAACTGGGCAATTTGGATCTTCAAATTAAAAGAATTTGAGGCTGGAAGAGTTTTAGAACCAGCAATAGCAAAATTAACTCCGTTCCTAAAGTTTTTGCCCGTTGACTCCATAAATGGAGTTAAATAACTATTTTTCACACTTTCGCCTGCAATGAAAAAAAATGTAAATTAAATAAACAAAAAATGAACATGATCCCTAAAATGGGCGAGTTAGTGATATTTGTGCTTACTTAACAAAATAAATAAAGAAATCAGGAATTTTTTTATGGTGTTCAAACTTTAAAAAAGTAAAAAACAATTCCCAATAAATGGTGTTCAATATATGTTATGTACCTATAAAATCTGATATTTCACCTATAATACGCAGTATAATTTTGGACAAAGGGTGGTCAAAGAAATGTCATCGACACACTTCATTAAAATCTTTTCAACATATATGATAATGGAATCTTTAAGAAAAAAACAAAAAATATATGTATATGCAAATGCGTATACCACTTGGTTATAATGTAATATTAAACCAACTTACATAGAAAATCAATGACTAATTTGCCATCACACATTCGACCAGCTAAATCATGATTAATGGTGTGCTTTTTTGGAAGCTGTCCGATCATTCCACGTACTATAACATAGCCACCAGTATCAGAATTGGAGTCACCAAAATTGACAATTACTACATTTCCATTACATTTTGAATCAACATATAGAGGAAAGAAAAGACCAAGAATAAGGGATATTATAAAAGACATAATATAAAATATTCTCTCCTTCAAATCCATCATTTTGTTTCATTCACCTTTCATCAAACATCTTTTGTTGCAAATTTACTTACCCATTTAGAGTATACATAACTTATATAAAAAATATGTTTGATATTTTTGAAAGAAAAGAAAGGTAGTTTCATAAAATAAAATTTTATACCACCTTTTCCCCCCCCTTCAATTGAGCTATATTTTAGTCAGAAAAAAAGAAAAGAAGAAGTTGTCTTCTAGGAATTATATTTTGTAGAACTAGCTATCACGAGATTGATTTCTCTTGATATTGGAAAAATGAACTGTTTTGATCGCACTTGTGAAAGAACTAGCCGAAGGGACCATCACAGTTGGGGCGGTGGATGACAGGCTAGCTCACCAAGAACATCAGGAGAGGTTGGGGAAGACTTGGCTGTCTGGAAAGATCGAAATAAAATGACCACAATTTTAGGTATTCACTTAATCACACAAAACTTAAGAAGAAATTTATGACCAGTTACAGGAGGATTAATTGATACTTATTAGATAAACAAAAAAGATGTATGTATACGCTAAGGATCGTCTAAATTCTGTAACGTACCATTAATTAACTTTTGTTAAATATTTGTTGAAACAAAAGAAAACTGAAGATAATGGCACTATAATACCGTTAAAAAACCCAACGATTTTCATGTCATTTATTCCTGAAATTAAACATAAACCATGAATGAAGAAACTGAAAAGAGAACAAACAATTAAGACTGAAAACATAATCAATGCAAAATAACTCCAAACCCCAAAAAGATTTATAATCAAAACAAAAGAAAAGATCAGAAACATAAGAATTCATTTTCCTTCAATAAAACACATACCAAATTCTAAAACTACTCGAACCTCAAGTACTACATAACTTATGCGGCGGGCATTGCCCAATACCATATAAGGTGACCCAAAAAGGTAGCAAGAATAAAAGTCATTTGTTGTGGTGGAGTGGTACGTACTCCTTCATCCTTAACCAGAGATCTCGAGTTCGAGTCCTGGGTATGGAGTCGCCTTTGTTAGGGAGCGCTTTACCCCTGTGGGACTTCCCGACGCGAATCCAGATTAGTCGGGCCCCAATGTGGGTACAGGAAACCGAGTGAGAAATCAAAAAAAAAGAATAAAAGTTATTTTATAACAAGGTGGGAAATAGAATCTTCACCAACAATCCTAATGGGATATACATACTCAAGTATTAACTTGAGGCAACAGAATATAAAATATCCAGGAGACAAGAAGCATCATATAGTGAAAGAGAAACATTTACCTTCACAAAATGCATTACCTTTAGAAAAACATGTTTGAACTATTTAAGATGTCTGACACCCCACAGAAATAAAACATAATCCATGCAGCTTCCGAACAAGCTGATGAATTATCGAATTACAAAATGACATAATGTCGTCAGTCGAGGAGCGTAACAACTGCTCGGGAGGAAGCCCTAGGCAGACTTAGTAATATTTGAGCAACTTTTAGCAAGTAGTCTGGTGAATTTGCATCTACCCTTTTTGCTATGATTACAACATTCTCTAGTACCTTCCCATTCTTCAAAATGAACTCCAGAAATGGAAACACGGAGGGTTTTGCCACAAACTGGGTAATCTTTACTGTCTTCAAATGGTGCAGCAAACATTTAACGTGCTTCGCTTGTGACGCTAAGTAGTTTGCGCCGTTAGAATTGTAGAAATTTTTTGAATCTGCTAGCTCCACGCCTTTTGGCTAGAAAAAATTTCCAAGATAAGGTTTGCTTACATTTAGATAGAACCAGAAATGAATAATACAAATGATCTCCGGAAGCCAGTACAGGATCAGATATAACGGATTATTTTTTTTTTAATGTTTTTATTTTCTTTTGATAAGGAGGATCAGATCAATGGATATATGTCAACAAAAGGATTTTCTACTTCTCTGGCAATGTAATTAATTAATGTGGTATTTAGTTTATTAACAGAATTCCATAACCAGTTCATCGCGAAGATACTGTTGGAAATGGTAAACTAAAATGTTAACAGTATGAACAAGTGGCTAGGTTTATTTGTATTTTGAGTTTTTCTAGGTGTTTAAGTCTAATATATATATGTTTTGAAAGTTATAATTGAAGTGTGTTGAGTTATCCTAGATGGTTCATGTAACTACAAGTATAAAGTAGCTATACATATGTGAGTCTAGTGTGTTTTATTTAACTGTAAAATGGAACTTCTCTTAATTTTATTAGAGTGCTTATCTTTTAACCTTATAAAATTTTATCCTTTGAATTGTATTATTCTCTTCTTCCATTCACAACAAAGTGGCAGCAAGACCGCAGTTTAAAATCCAGAATGCTTCTTGGAGTGATGAATCAGGTTTTAAGGGAGTGTTTGATGAATAAACTAGATTCATCCCAAGCATATGAATTTTCTTAGTTCATGTATTAATGTATTTGGGAGAAAGAAGAAATATAGAATTAAACTATGAACATGTTAGAAGAATACCTATAAAAACCTACATACTAAATTTTTTTGGTGTCTAAGTCGAGAGAAGAAATAGCACTATGCTTTCCTCCACTTGTCTTCAAGAGAATTAGTTTTACTGAAAGAGCTCTTTCTCCACAAATTTCTAGCAAATACTCTGGGCAGAATGTGTCAGATAAGAAATAGAGAACAATAAAGTTTAGGAAATACATACCTGTTCATAAGGTACATGTTGCATGTCTATTATTAGCATCTGCAGAGCTGGTGAACCTTTTAGCAGGTTAACTGTTCCGAAAAGATCATCCTCCTTCATATGTATACTTAATGTGACACATTTGTGAGTTGAAATCTGAGAATGGATGTGTTTCTTCTCCCTTAGCGCTAGAACCTTGTATCGTCAAATTCAAAGAATCCAGAGGGAAAAAGTAGATATTTCAGTACCCACTAGGACAAGCATGCCCGATCAGAATTTCATGAAAAACAAATTGTATAATGTGTAGTTATGGGGAGGTTACGTTGTGACATAAAAACACACTGCCAAGCCGTTAATACCTTAAACCTAGTCATATACTAGATCATAATAAAACATGATAAACTTAAGATAAAGATGAAAGGAGGTGAGCAATGTGCTGAATCATACTTACTCTGAAATGATTTTTACTTCCTCTAAGATGTCTCCCTCTTTAGGCATTCAATTACTGTGCTGATAAACTTGGTCTCATTTTAGATATCTGGAGAATTTTTGCCATTGGAGAGCTTAAGGGATTTGTTCTCAATACATTCTGACCTAGGAATTAGTTTATTTTTTAGTTAGATTTTGCTTACAAATATTATGCGGTTGAAGAATTCAGGTGAGCTAGTGACAGTTCAGTTTCCTTGAGAGCTTCGGGAATTGTACTTACAGTTGCATTTGGAAGCTTAGAACAATACTTGTCTCTTGAAGTTATTAGCTTTTAGAAAGTAACCTAATGCTTCAAAATCAAAGGATCCTAGGGGACGATTTCTCTAACGTGCTTGTTTGAACATCAAGATTCGACCAATGTGCTTTGTGTATATAGAGTCATGCCTAGAAAGCAAAATTAATCGGAGAAGAGAGTACTAAAGCTAGCAATTGTAGCAATTACTTTACTCTGCTCCAAAGGTTAAAAGACCCAATATCTACCTCATAAAGACACACAACCCAAAAAAAAAAGAGACTCTAAGAGGTAGGCAAAGAGAAAGACCAGATACAGATACCTTGTTTCGAAAACTAACCTCAACGCACCAAGCACCCAAAGTTAAGTTCTCAACATGTTTAAGGCTCCTAACTAGCTCCATTAGGTTGTCCTGCTGCCCTTTTAAGTTCTTCTTTTCACCTCTGAAACCAGTGTGCGGACGAATACTGAGGGTGGCATTAACAACAGACTGCACATTCATCAAAATACACTTCCTATATAGAAATCCTGATAGGCGCAGGGTCTGAATATTGGGCGCTGAAATTGTCATGATGGGACCATGTTCAAACTCAACTGATTCCCATTCACAGACAATCAGTGTTCTTAAAGAAGGAGAATCAATATTCAGACCATCATAGCCCCAGCATGAATCCAACTCAAGGAATTCCAGTTTTGGAGCACCCACCATAATCTTATGAACATCTTGATTCCCCAACACCGAGAACCGTAGGGTTAACTTTGTCAACAACTTCCAAGTTATTTGCACATCACATAGAAACTTGCAGCTCCACAAACTCAATGTCTTGAATGAAGAATTGCGATACACACACTGAGGTGGGAACCAATAGCAACAGTCTTGATCAAATTCTAAGAAGAGCTCTTCTACATTATTCTTTGCAGCATACATAATCCATCCATCATAATCTTTACGATAACTAGCATTTAAAAAGAGACCAATTTTAAGTCTTCTGATCTTAGAAGTGCCACGAGAAAGCAAGGTCCGATTCACAAAGTCCACATAATTCTGATAGGGATAGAAATCATCCAAACTAAAATCAAGATTTGGGACAGTTGACCACAGGTGTCGCCAGCGTTTGGAGAGAATGGCTGTTCTGACAACATCTCTCATGTTCACGAATGAGAGGATGTGAAACAGTAGCAGTTCAGGCAGCTCACTAAGTCGATCCATAGGGGAAAGGAATCAACTTTGAAGACAAGCTCACTAATTTGACAATAATCCAGAATTCGATTCCTCGTCACTGCATATGGTTATCTCAATTGCTTCAGGAATATGGTCAAAGGGTGACTTTATTCTACTGAAGGATGAGATATTTTCCCCGGATTAACAAAAGGAGAAAGTCATTAATATTTATCAACAACCAAAAAAGGAAAATCAATGGTGATTACAGCATACTAGTAAGAGATAAATCCCATCATATTCAGCTAGAATCAAACAAATTTCAAGCCATGAACATAATCTTTTTTTTTTTTGAAATGGTAAATTAGCTTTGAACACAATCTTAATACACCAAAACTCAATGATATCAACTACAGTATAAATTAGCAACATACAAGAATCTGCAATTCCAAAAAGACAATACGAATGGAACAATATAAGCTAGCTGCCCTTTTTCCTAAGGCTTGGAATTCTTGAAAAAGCATATGAAAACCAAATCTAAAGCAGTGGAAATTTAAAAACAAGTTTGATGTTGGAATCTTAAAGGCATGCTAGAAAAATCCAAATAAAAATACAACAAAAAATTCAAAGATCAGAAGAAATACCATTTAGCTACTGTAGTTATCAGAAGAATGACCAAACCAGGAAAGGGAAAAGAATCATTTACCTGAAGCTGTCGGTAGAGTGGAGCAACAAGTGGAAGTACAAAATAATGTTTTTTGTCATTTATTTCTTTCTTCTTTTTTTCCCAAGCGTGGAGAAGAATTGGAATATTGGCCAGCATGGAAATAAATTTTCTACCTATTTATATATTTTTTATAGATTAGTTTTTTTTTGGGTGCAATTATAGATTAGTTGGTTGGGTTTGGTATAGTCTTTGGTTAAATTGTCAAAATTGGTTAATTTATTCAACTCTTTTATGTTCCATCTACCCAAGAAGAAGAACGAGTGCATTATTAGGACCTCTTTTGGTAAGAAGATAAAAGGTATAATTATTTTCGAGATTAATTATTTCGGGATTATAGTCTTTTTTATGCTCATAAAAAATAGAATAACTAATTAAGGGATAACTTGTTTCCCAACCAACCAACCACTTGCTATTTCAATAAACAATATAATGTTACTATAATTATGGTTCTTCAAAATATAAGAATTGTGATTTAGAACTTATATAATTCTTAAATATTAAAATAATAATAAATTGCAAGTGTGTCAACATTTGTGCTCTTAGTAGGCGTTTGGACATAAAGAACTGTAATATTTCAAAAAATGGTGTGGAAATGATATTTAAAATTTAGAATTGTGTTTGGACATAAATTTCAGTTTGGGTTGTTTTTTAAGTTTTGTAATTGATTTGAGTGAAACTTTAAAAAATACCTTTTTGAAATTTTTCAAATTTTTGAAAACTTTCAAAATGCATCTTCACTAGAAATTTTATGAACAAACGCTGATTTAAAAGAATAAAATAAAATATTTTTTGGAAAAAAGGAAAAAAATTATGTCCAAACGGGCTTTTTAACATTTTTATCGTTTGGGATGAATAGAATATAAATTAAATATCACAAAAATATTATGTAGCTTAATATAATTTATTACTTTTTACAAAAAATATTGTATTTTAATAGTAATTAATTGATCATATATTATTCAAACTCGTGAGTCGAGAGAATATGCTTTGGTGGAAAACTAGATAACCACAAAAACAAAAGTAATTTGTTTTTTATCAAAAATAGGAAGATATTTTAATCAAATAGGCCTTATTAAAGTATATCAAAAAATGGAAAAGCGAAATTAGTTTTAAATCAAAATCGTACGAAGACGAAAAAGTTGCTGAGAGAGAGAGAGTTTAGAAGAAAAGCTGGTTTGACAGAACATTGACACTATACATACAAAAAATATAAAAGGAAAAAAGAAGGCGACTTTATCATCCCAAATTTCAAGATTTTCTTAAATAGAGGCTAAGAGGGGAAGAATTTTCCTTTTTGTATTTAATATTTAGGGAATTTTATTTGGGTTTTTTCTTATAGGAGAAAATCAAGAAAGTAGTGATTTTTGTTGTTTGTAGGATGATGTTGTCGATGAGATACATAGTAGTTTTGTGTTATGTATTTTCAGCTTTTGGATACGTATTTTCATCGTATAATACGAATACGTTTTTGTACGATCTGAGGTCTCAATGCCCTCTTCGGATCTCCTTTCCACCTCCTTTGCTTTTTGAGGTAATTTAATTTCTTTATCTCTTTTTTTTCTTTCTGGGGATTTTTGGTTTTTTAGTTTCAGTATATATCTGGTATTTTTGGGGTTTTGTTGATTAATTGAAATGGGTTAAATTTTTCAAAAGTTTTGCTGATTGGTTTTATGAAAATTTCATTTTTTTTGAAGTGGTTTGCTTATTTTGGTGATTATTAGGGGTTTGAAGTTGTTATAGGATTTGTGAGAATCTTTGCTGGGGTTTTTTCCCCTTGATTAATTGGGTTTATTTTGTCAATAGCTAATCATGGTTTGGTTATGACTTGTGATTCAGTGATTTTTCATTGAGTTGTTTCTGTTTTTGTTGATTTTCATTATATTTGCTTTAAAAGATTGGATTTTTAAAGTTAATTTGGGGTTTGAGATTATCTTATGATTCAGTGGATAAGGTATTGGGAAAAATACTGCAGCTTATATCTGCAGATTTTTCAAGTCATGGTAATGTGGAGATACTTGTATTCAGATGTGCTGTCACCTTTTTGTTCGAGGGCAGTTTTATAACTCCCTTGTTGCATCATAGCTCATTTTAAGTACTTTCAATAGCTAATCATGGTTTAGTTTTGCTTACTCATGGTGTTGCAGCTGATTGTTTAGGAGCATCTTTTGAAAAATATGAATTTGGTAATGTATATTGCTGTAGACATTGAAAAGATTACTTAAGTCACCGGTGATATGGAAATTCTATCATTAAGTATTGAACATTCCTGTTTCAGGGTCCACTTTGTAACTCCTTGTTGCAGCATAGCTGATCATTTGAGCATAGTTTAGATGGAAAAACTAAAGATTTTCTTTGAATTAAGAAATTACAAAAGAACGATTTTTTTTATTGAGGATTGGAGAAACAGATCAAAGTAATCTGGAGTATTAAATTGTATTAGTAGTCCTCCCAAACTTGTTTTGACTGAGGTGTAGTCATTATTGTTGTTGTTGATAGCCTCCCCATCATTGCAGAGGTGCCCATGAGTAGGATACTGTTTGATGGACTGACATTTACTTTGTTTTTGAAGATTTGTTTGGAAATTGTATTTC
Source organism: Nicotiana knightiana (assembly GCA_005239525.1). Classification (NCBI taxonomy): domain Eukaryota; kingdom Viridiplantae; phylum Streptophyta; class Magnoliopsida; order Solanales; family Solanaceae; genus Nicotiana; species Nicotiana knightiana. The sequence continues at coordinate 103,711 of ML378289.1, forward strand.
TTGTCTCGAGAGTAGACAGTGAAGTGTAAATAGTGCGTTTAGAAATATTGGTTTTTGGATATCTTATCATGAATATATGATTAGATAAAAAAGATGTGTAAGTGGTATCAGCATCCTTCCCTCCTCCCCTGGAGAAGCCTGTGAGTTGGAAAAGCTCAATGTCATGTGATTAATTTTGTTTTGAATCTTTGCCAAGTGTTGCAAAGTGTATTCTATTGTTTCGAGAGTTGACAATGAAGTGTGCATAGAGAGGAAAACTTGGGTTCGAAGAGTGTTAGGAGAACTGGTCAGCTTCTGTTGCATTTATAAATTGATTTTTGTGGACGGGACAATTTTAGGTTCAGACTGTAACTCATGTAATATCCTTTAGGATGAGTGCTCATATGGACATCCGCTGCTAATGATTATTTTCTTTTATCAGCAAACATCCGCTGATAATGATTTGACTGATTGTGAAACATCAATCATGGCATTTTATCTTGGCTGCAATCAGAATGTGGTGTTATTTCCACTCTAGGTGAACATTATAATGTTTTTCAACAGTATTAGGGAAGGGGAATCCACAAGAATAAGTTTCTATTAACCTCCTCTGGCTCCATGCTTCTCTTGTCCTAGTAAATCCACACTTGATATGCAAGTTAAAGCAAGGTACTTATATTACAACTTCCTAGTTCCTACAAGCTAAAGATGGCAAGAGCTTGGTTTGAAGGGTGACAATAGCATGTATAAGAGCCGGAATAGAATTAGGAAAAGAACCGGCTTTCAGGTGAGTGAATGAAGAAGTGGTCATCAAATGGTTAATGAACGGAGTAGTTGGTAGTCAAGCTCTATTATGCTGAATGGATGTTTACCTAACTTGCGGTTGGGGCTTCAAATGGTTTTGTAATGTTGGGATCATCTTTGAAAAATAGATTATTCAACTTATAATGTGGGTTCTCTAGATGATGATGTACCAAATTAATGTCCATCAGTGTGCGATTGTTTGTGTCTCAGTAATATACATCATCTTGGTTCTGGGATTGCCCTTTTTGGGGAGCTTGTTATGTGTTGAATGCAACAGGCTTATTCTCTCTTTGATGTGAAAGCTTTTTTATTCGTAAGTTGTTTTCAAAATTTAGCTTCTACCTCCATAGCCGGTCTTTTAATTTCTCCTGGATACTTGTGAGGAATGTTTATTCTTTTCTTACATTAATTCATCTCCAGCCTGAAGTGTGTGCAGCCTTGTTAAGCAGTTTGTGCTGAATGGATGGATCTCATTTAGATCTCCTTTTACAGTTTTCCAAAGTTTACATTTGTTATATTATCATTTTCTTTCCATTTGTTCCTTGGGGCAAGAGAGCTGGGTTGTGTTTTCTTTTCTTTTTCTTTTATGGTGTAGGAGAGGGAATTGTGGACCTAATTTCTCATAAATAACTTTATACTTCTTCACGTAAACTACGTTCTTCTATTTTTTTATGGCATGCATCTTAATATAGTTATTTTTCTTTTTATCCTAATTTTTGTGACTTTATTCAATCTCCTCACAAAAGGCGGATGGAAAATCACTTGACAAGGCTCTAGGGTCCAGTCAGAAAGATGATGTTACTGCTATTTTGTTCTACGCCTCGTGGTGTCCTTTCTCCACAGATGTTAAATCAAAGTTTGGTGCTCTGAGTTCCATGTTCCCGCGGATCAGACATGTGATGGTTGAGCAATCAAAAGCCATGCCTAGGTGGGTTCAATTTTTACTATATTATTATCTTTTCTGAGTATGTTAAAGCCGTGCCATCTCTATTAGCATTTTGCTCCACCATTAGAGCTTGTGCAATACAGCAGTAACTGCTCACAAGGTGCCATTAAAATTTATGAAAACTGCTGATCCCTGACTCCCCTTTATGCCCCTTTTAAGAATACTTAATCAGTGCTAGATACTCCCTCCGGTTCACAATAAGTGTCCAGTTTCCTTTTTCATTTTGGTTCAAAATAAGTGTCCAGTTATGTTATCAAGAAAAAATTCAATTTGTTTTTACTCTTTTACCCTTATGTGCATACCCCTAAAAAAATTTTCTCACTCCTCATTATAATTATGTGACCAATACTTTAATAAGGGTAGTTTAGTCATACTAGGTTTTTTTGCATAGGATTTAGTAGTTTCTTAATGAGCGTGCTAAAAGGAAAATAGACACTTATTGTGAACCGGAGGGAGTATTAAATAATTAAATAGTTGAAAAAGTGCTGAAAGCATGCCATCTATGACTGATACTGGCAGTCCTCGTTTAAGCGTCTTTCACGTAATTCAAATAGTACAATCAAACTAATCCTTACGAGGTAGTTACCCCACACAAAGAGCTCCAATAGCGTATATTTAAGTGGTTGCAGTTAAAAAGCTTGTCTTTGGACTTTGGGATGGGCTGACCGGTCCGCCCTAGGTGGTCACCAGTTGTCCATACCTGGGATGTCGGCCCAACTCTACCTTTTTTATTTCAGGATGTGGATGTACTGCATGCAAATTTTTCTAGGGAAAAGTATGAGATTGAAACTGTCAGATAAATATACCTTATCAAAAAAGTAAATATCAGATGAATATTTACTCGTAGTGACAGAAGCCTTTTTGAGTCCTTTCCTACATATGCTTTCAATTAAATAAGTACTATTATGTGCATCAATAATAAGGCATGTGTGTTACAACATAATGCTTCCCCAATAAAAGGAAAATTGATAAAAGTATTTAGCATTTTCTTCTTTACCAAGCTTCTCTGCTCTCTTTCAGCTGTTCTTCACAATTTTAATCATGTGTCTTGCCTCTCACCTGCAGTGTCTTCTCCAGATATGGAGTTCACAGCTTTCCAGCAATATTGATTGTGAATCAGACAACGAGAGTGCGGTATCATGGCCGGAAAGATCTTCAGTCTCTTGTGAACTTCTACAAGAGGACTACAGGTGACCTTTCCAATTGCTTGCCTATATTCTCCTTTTGCCTGCTCTTGGGTGGCATAATAGTAAGAGTTCATCCTAACTGTTTGGAGGAGTGAGCATTTTTCATCTTCTCCAAAACACTAGCTAAGCCTAAAATTAGGTCATTGCGCTTTGATTAATGTGGTGGAATGGTTTTAGCTTTTCAATTTCATTACATTTGGTTTTCAGCCTGGTGCCATTTTTTTAAGGAAAAGATGGAGCGGATCGGCCCAAAAAAACTGAATTCTGATTTTAAAATGTTTTACACTTAGCCTATGCTCATCGCTTAAGCCAATTAATATTTGCAATGTGTGAGGATCTTTCTTAACTTGTTACTTGTGTTTGGTTAACTACTTTACTGACTTGGGGTTCTTTGTTTTAAGTGGCATACCTACACCCTGTATGCATACACTATATCTATATACATAAAAGTTTCTAGCCTTTCGATAAAGCCCCTCTCTCTACTGAATATAGTTCAGGCCGAACGATAACAAGAGGTTCAGATCCAGCAGAAAAACGGAATGGAATACTCTAAAATGCATCCTACCTTACCTTATTATTAGAGAAAGGGGAAAGGGCTTTTTCTATTTCGGTAAGCAAGGGTTCTCCCCTGTAGCTTTTCCTCACTTTGGCACTTTTGGCAAAATTCAATGTTGAAGCAAAGAAAAGCTAAAATCGGTAACCCCAGTATATTCTTCAATTTAAGGTCCATACAATTATATTGAAGCACAACCCCGCTCCACTTAACATTTAGATTTGGTTCCAAGCTGAAGAGCCCACAACTAAAAACTTAACTAGAATCTGAATAGTAGTGGGCTTTACATTCTTATTTCCCTTCTCTGTTTCATTTTACTTTTGCATTTTTTTTCAAAATTAACTTGACCATGTGATATATAATTAGGTAAAAGTAATCAAGTGGCTGTAGCTTGTAGGCATCTGGAGGATCAACCCTTAATATACTGGAGAACTAGATGATGAGCTAAACACTAGCTGCTAAGCTGACTGTAGATTAGCAAAAGGCATGCCTGCAACTATTTGTTGCATGTTTACATAACAGAAAGAACAAGAATTAAGTTAGGATGAAATAAGTCCGCAAAGACCAAGTATATATCCACATCCCAATCAAACTGATGCATAGAAGTGAGATTTGGTATCCTTGGGAGTTTCACAGATGGGCATTCCTTAATATGAGACTGCTGAAATGCCAAGAAAATTCGCTGTAGCTTGTCGAATGAACACCAGTAAGGGCCCTCCTGCCCCCAAAAATGACTGCTTTATGTAGTGAAGCCTAAAAATTTGAAGTGATACTTTGGCATATATACAGGGTTTAACCATGCAGCCATATGCTATATAAGTAATAGAAATACTTATTTTCATGGAATGCAACAAATCAGCGCTTTACACTTTCTCATTTTCAACTTAATGGTATAGAATTCACACATTTATGCTTGTTTTCAGGGCTTGATCCTGTGATAGAAGTGACTGAACATGAAATTACTTATAAGACAGATGGTCACAAAGCTTTTCAGCAATGGAAAGGGTCCTCTTTAAGGGAATTGCTCTTGAGTGAACCTTACCTTGTACTGTCGGTTGCATTCCTATTGTTTAGGGCGTCCCTTTATTTCTTTCCTGGGTTGGTAGCTCATGTAGTAGCACTGTGGGTTGCATATATTCCTCATCTAAACATGGGAATCTTTGGAGAGTCAAGGCAGCTTTTGGGGCATGTCTTCCACGTGATTGACCTCAAGAGGGCTTGGAGCAAGCTAAAGCTGAGCAAAACAAGAAACTTTCATAAAGGTGCTAGGAATGCTAGAGTTTGGGCTTCGTCATTGGCATCTGTTTCGCTGGGAGAGACATCATCAGCAAGAGTGTCCTCCTCAGGAGACTCATAAGCCACTACTCGTTGTCTCTTGCATTGGATTATCACTAAAGCAAAGAGAAGTTAGATCTCAGAATCTGGCTTCTACAGCAAGTAGAGTGGTTTTGTTCATTCTTCTTCCCCTTTGGGTTAGTTGCTACGGCCCCATGTTGTATCTTATCTTTTTCAGAAAGTTTTCAAATACGCAGGTAACAGAAGCTCTTGTGCTTTAGAGTTTAGATGGAAACATGACAACAATCTTGTAAATTTTGAGGACAGAGTGTTACTATGTATATTATTACATGATGACAGAGGGAGACTTGTAACACTGCATGAATTTGTCTGTGATGGTTTATTGTCATTAGTCAAAGGCGTCGACTGCTCTTAACTATTTGCAACATTCATCTTTTGGTTTCACAGGGCTTTACATTTGCGCGCTCTTACTTAAGCTTGGATGTTTCTTTGAGCTTGAATGCCAGGGTAAACATTTGTTAACAGTATCTTTGTGTTTTCTGTTTACTTTTGTGGTTGTTATCAGAATGAAATTCATACCATACAAAGTAAGAAAAGTAACATACATGGATATCCCAACTAATAGTTCAAATGATGTAAATCTTGACCTATTTCTTAAACGAACAAACTCGAACAAAGAATTAAAGGCATTGATAGATAAATATGTACTTAGTATAATTTAGAGATAAAAGTCCAAACCAACCGACCAAGTTTTCCTGATGGCGGGTCACATGTATAGGACCAGCTCGATGCCGTCAAGAATTCTTGACTATTGCATGAGAACTCTTCGAAGTATTTTTCCTTTTCAATGTTCTTCTCTGTCCGTCGGAGGTTCAAGAATCTATTTGAAGACTTGCCCTTGCTCCCAGATGGAGCACCACTCTGTCCTCCTGTAGTCTTGACCTCTTGCTCTTCCTCTCGGCTATGTCCCACCTCTTAGATACCTTGCAGCTAAGGATGGTATCCAACACGTCGGCATAAGAACCGGTCCGTAAGTCGTTATGATTCAACCAATGAGCGTATAATTTATCAACTCCACAACAAAGATGTGAAGGATTAATTTTTCAACTTCACCATTCCTTAGGTGGGAATACAATTCGAGAAGAAAAATTTCTTTGGAGCTGCATTTTGATGATAATGAAGAATTATTGAGGGATGGATTAATCATATGTTTAGGCCTTTTCTCTTTTCCATTATTTACTCCCCCATGTGCACCCAAAATGAATATAGATAGACATCCATCATGTTTAATCAAGATATAGCATATTGATTAGGAGGAGTATCTTCTCTTTTGTAGCCATGTGGTGGTTTGAATTAGTGGATTCTAGCTTTAAACATTTTGCCTAATTTGAGTTTTAAGTGATCCTTGCCATTTTTTTTGGTGGCACCAAAAAGTCATACTTTTGGTTTAAGTGAATTATATTCATACCTTGAAAACAAAATCAGCAAATCTAGCAACATAAAAAGGAGATCATCCCATTAATTTATTAGGAAAGTTAATACATTAAGGTAAATATAAAGTATCAGAACACCTAGCTAGCAGCCTTATTAAATGGTGGACCCAAGATTTTTAGGTCATGGATACTCATTTTGGAGTTGCTACTAATCACAAAAGAATGTTCAGTCAAGTTTATTTTGGTAAGAGAGAAACCCGACGCTGCTGCAATCTCTGTAACAGTCTTTGTTCTTTGGGCGAGCACTTTGTGCGCACTGAATAAACTTTCCCCTGTGTAATTAATAGCCTACAAACCACACTGGGAATGTAAATCACACTGGGCAAGCCCGCAGACTAAACCCAGAAGGTATTGGGGGGGAATTAGATTCTAGGTCATCTGTATGGATGACCATCCTCAAAACAAGCTGGACAATCCCGAAGGGTTCGTGTTCAGTCAAGTTTCTTGTATGTTAATGCTAGTTTCCTAAAACTTATAGGGTTTGGTTAAAAACAGTAAGTGACCGAGCGCATAAGAGCCTCTTAGATTTGTACGCAGAAAATCTTCCACTGACGAGCGGCTATATTTTTATAATATTTCTCGTTACTTGTGTCAGCATTTTCATGTAGGTCCATCATTGGCCAAATTTGGTAACTATAAATTTATGAGATGAGTTGTCCATATTTTGCACAATTTGGTGGCCTTTGATTGAAAGTTTCAATAAAAAGCACAACTTGTTAGTTCACATGTACAACTCAAGAGTCACCATCAATTGATGCCCAAAGAATTCCTCTTCAATGGTTCCTAATCAACAAAAGAATATCACTTAATTTATGGCATCTATTCAATCTCACTTGTGCTTCTTCTATTCCTAAATTTACTTGACCATTCAAATAATTAGAAATTTGAACTTCGCCACCCCTTTTGTCCCATTTTACACTTCTCTCTAGTAATACTTGACCATTCAAATAATTAGAAATCTCTAGCTACTTTTTTTTTTGTTTTTTATTTTTATAATTGTGATGTTCATGCAAACTTAGTTCAATCTAGCTCTTTTTTCTTTTCACCCTTCTTTTTGCAACTAATGATTCCATAACATTCTCCGTTCACTTTTACTTGTTCAGTATTCTAAAAATAGATTTTTCACTTTTATTTGTCACTTTTAATATATGAAGATAAGATAATTTTATTTTTTCTGTTACACCCACGATATTAATTTCTCATTTCAAATCAGTTTTCAAAACCATTAAAAATATGCATCAATTAATATGAGTATCATGATAAATTATTTCTTAAAAGACGTGAAAAATCAAAACGTGACAAGTAAAAATGAATAGAGGTAGTATTAACTTGAAATTCTTAGATCATGGTAACCTTTTGAGTTTTGAAAATGCATATGTATAATCATTATTGTACATATATTCCACTGAAACTGCAACTAGTGGAATGACTCTCAACTTGTTACTTTATTTTACAAAAGTTAGTTCAACTAGTTAAGGCTTTTAATTTAAAGTAAATTTATAGGTTTGGAGTTCTTTCTAGAAAGAATAACAAAGAGGTTTAAAAAGTATATTTGGTCCAATATATGATGCTTATAAAGGTTCTTGTTTTCTTTTTTGTCAATTTACTTTGAATTGATTAGAATGTGCCCTTGCTTTTTTGAGATTTTTGCAATAACAAAGAATATTAAATTCAGAAGTATTTACCTTCCAAATTAGCTTCAAATATACTAGGGAAGAGAACATGAGTAGTAAATTTTAAGTTATGGATGTCGTTTGATCACTTTTCCAATATATAAATATAATTATCTCTAGCATATTAAATGAAGGAATCCAAATAGTGTGTCATCTTTAAAAGCTAAATAATTAAAGAAATGAGAATTATGAAGCCAAAACACTAGAGTCAAGATCTCTTATTAACCTAAAAAACTCACTAAAATTTCAAATATATTACATAAAAATACATGAAACTAACAAAATACAATCAAAGAGACAAAAAAACCCAAAAAAAAAAAAAAAGAAAGAAAATTACGAAAAGACCCTCATGATTTAATCAGGAATACACGATGGAACTTAATTAGAAGAGGAGAGCAAAAGCAAGAGCAACAAACGAAGCGAAGAAAGTGGGGACGAAGACGGTGGCGTCGGAAGCTGGAGCAGGTGCCGGAGCATCAGCGGCGGCGACGCCCTTAACGGCGGAGATAGCCATCATCATGACGACGACAGCAACAACAAACATCTTCAAGTTAATGCCCTCCATTTTCTTGGAATGTGAGTCAAAAAATGAGAGAGAGTCTGAGATTCCTCTTTGAGAGCAAAATGCTGAAAAGGCAAAATGCAAAAAGAGAAACTGCAGAGACTGTACTGAAGGAAGATTATGGGCTAATATGGTGTTTATATATAGCAGCGCTGTGTGGTGTAGGAAAGCGAAGAAGAATTACGGGCAGGTGAGCTGCCCGTTGAAAGTGCGATACCACATGTGAAAGTGTTTTAATTAGGTTGGACGGAAAATTTTATTTGTGTCTCGTACAACTCACACTAGTTGCATGAGATATTTTTTTGTCTCACGGTTTTATAAATCCAAATTTTTATGGACCCACAAATATAAGATTGGTGTCCACAAACACAAATTTGTAAGACAAAAAGAAATCTCACACAACTAATATCAATTATATGAAGCACACAATAATTAGTGATTGACAAGACTTATAAGTACCTAAATTCAAAATAACTACTACAACAACAACTAGGGCTTAGTGCAAAATTTGGTAAATATCGAATTACCGTATCGAAATCGAAAATTTTGATATTCGGTATTCAATATTTTGGTATTCGGTATGATATTTGGTTTAAGTTTTAAAAAACAATTAGTATTTGGTATTTTAAAATGAAATAACGATATTGTACTGAAATATATATTATACTACACAATACACATTTTATTAATTATAACATAAGTATAAGAAATCTAAAATTTTATTTTATTTTATTCTCTAAGTTCATCAATTAACTCTAAGCAAGTAACAAGACATTTTTCTAAGTTTTTTCTCTCTAGGTTGGTATATGTTGGTTTTGGACAAAACTTTTGTCATCAAACGTTTTTAATTTTGTACTTTTGAGTACTTTAATTAAGAATATTATCGTTTAGGAGTCTATGCACTAGTTAGTATTCAAACCAAATAAACCGAAGTTACCGAACCGAATAAACCAAATCGAATGGGGAAAAATCGAACCATACCGAATTTAATTAGGTACAGTATTAGTATAGCATTTTACGAAACCGAATACCGAAAATAACGAACCGAAATGTATAAATATCATATCGTACCGACTGACGAACACCCCTAACAACAAAAACCCAGTAAAATCCTATTAGCGGGGTCAAGGGAGAATAGTGTGTACGCAAACCTTATCCCTACCCAAAGGGATAGATAAGTTGTTTCCGAAAGACCCTCGGCTAAATCCAAAATAACTACTTGATAATAATATTTATTTGAATGAACAATATATATATATATTGACTGGTTTTGCAAAGAATATTGGTTTTAAACAAAAGAAAAAAAAAGTAATATTAGGTTTTGTTCTGGAATGGAACACATAAAAATATAGTAAAATTATACAAAAATGCATGTAGCTGAGCTCAACTACTATTGCATCATTTATGAATTTATATAATAGAAATTGAAGCTAGATTTTTGGTGTTTCTCTATTGGAAAATTTTGTTACCATTTATTGGTTCCAAATGAAACGAACAAAACTTGAACTATACTCCCTCCAGTCCAAAATAAGTAATTTTTTGGTTATTTTTATATAAATTAAAAAATTTATCTTTTAACATTAATTAATAATGAAATTGACCATATTAACATTCACTATTTCTTTACATAAACACTTCTAACACATACTTCAACATTAGTTACTTCATGGGTAATGTAGAGAAAAATAACTAATTTATTCTTAAATCCGAAAAAATTATTTATTTTGAACTACAAAAAAAAAGCTAAAAAATTACTTATCGTGGACGGAAGGAGTATTTCATTTTCTATTATCTAATACTAACATTGTTCCCACTGAAAAGGAGGAGTAACCCTTCTAACAGCTCATACATTGTTTTATTTAGAAGTTAAAGTTTAGTTAATTAAATAATACTTAAATTGTGACAGCAAATAAAGGAAGGGTTGCCCGCTGCCCGAAATTTGACAGAGTGTAACATGGAGGGATTTATAAAGTAGAGCTGTTATTAAAATACTGGTGGGTCACCACCTCAAAGCTGTCTTCTTAACCACGGTTTTGTTTTTCTTGGAATTAATTTTCACTATTAACTTTTCAAAAGGTTTATTAGGCAAAGGGATAGTGGCCACCTTGTGCTAAATTTACTATTACTGATTTCTTTTTCTCCTTTTTCTTTAATATTGTGAAAATGCTACATGAAATTATTTGCAAGCATGAATTAAGTGATACCTTAATTTTTGGTTAATATTATATATGGAAAAGAAATGATATATTGTCAATGATTGATCTGCTAGGTAAATGATGGACAAGGAAACTACTGTTAACTTATCTTAGAAAAAAGAATAAAGGAAAATATATGAATAGGCGAAGGGCAATAAATGATTATTCCAGGGAATAGTAAAGGAGTATGAGAATAACATAGCTTATGAATTACTCCATCCCTACTATGATACTCATATTTAATTGATACATATTTTTAATGATTTTGAGAAAATAATTTAAAATGAGTAATTAATGTTGTGGGTATAACAGAAAAAAAATTATTTTCTCTAGATATGCTAAAATTGACAAATAAAAGTAAAAATCTATTTTTAGAATATTGGATAAATACAAGTAAACGAAGGGAGTACGTAAAAGTAGGGGTGGACATAAAATTCGAAAAACTGAATTTCGAACCGAACCGAACCGAACCGAATTAATTTAATATTTCGGTTTTCGATTTATTCGGTATTTCGGTACAAACATTTCGATATTTCGATAATTCGATTCGGTTGGATTTTTGATATTTCGGTATTTCGGTATACCGTTACCGAAATACCGAAATAGTTTAGTGTAATGGAGAAAGGTTGTATTCATCTTACTGTTGTGTTTTTGCTGCTTCAGCAAATGAGCAAATGAGTACTTGTTGGTCGATCGCTCAAACAACACTTCATAGCTTGCGATTTCAATTTTTTTTTATAATTCTCACTACCTCTTAGCAAGAAACTGGTCCACTTTCACCTCTACTTGTAGTCTTCATCAAATTTATGTGGCTCTGCCAACTTCTAAGCTGCTTGTATGAGTGAGCCTCCCTGCTTGAATGGATCCATAAATGGCTTCATTCAAGTAAATAATTGGAAATACAAACTCATGTCCGTCACTCACAAGTCATTTAAGATCGTTCTTCTGCGAGCAAGAACAAAGCTCTTACATTGAGAAATGGACATTAACTCTCCTCCAACAATCCGTAGCACTCAAGAAGATATAGAAGCTTGAGAAAGGGGAAGGGGAAGCAAGACACCATATGTAAAACAGCGTCACAGGACGACAATAACATCATTTTTGCTGAAACAAATACACATTGAGGCAACAATGTCCTCTTAGTAGTATCCTCATCATCGACAAAAATAGTTTCATTTCAACTTCTCTTCAGACTTCTTACGCCTATCTTCTAGTTCTACCATGCAGAATAGTAAATTGCTCTTTTTGCAGCAGCTACTGATGCTTTGCAAGAAGCATGTGCAGCTGAGAGGTTGCTCAATTCATTAAGGTAATTTCTTTTTGTATTCAATCCTCCTTTCCGCTAAGTGAGTCTCACAATTATAGATAGCTTTCATCTTTAAAATAATACATTGCATGTAACTCAGAATGTGCCAATATGAAATGAACTCAAATTAAGTTAGATAACTTTCATAGTATATATTCATTACTAACTTTTTGGAAGCAATTAAGGGTCCTCGAATTCGAATTACCTCACTGCCTTATCTAAATCAGTTTACAAGTGATATAAGGACTATCTTGGCAGTTATCGTCTGGCTGTGAAAAGTTTTAAAGCATATGATAGAGATCATGGAAAGACACTCAGCATATACCACCTACATATCAATCAACTAAGGAAAAAAAATGAGCCACTGCCTTAAATCTTTCTAACATGGATTACATTAGTTAATGGAGTGGGGGAGATAGTGAAGATTTGGTTTAAACCGAAACCGTATCGAACCAAAATAAAAAATAATGAATCCTACCAAAATATTTTGATACGGTATTTAGTATACACAACTGATAAATCAAATACCGAAATACCAAACTGAAATTTTTAAATACCGAACTGAAATGCCGAATGTCCATCCCTACGTAAAAGGGAAGGGAATTGATTATGCGTTGTTTGTTGAATACTATGCGTGCATTGAGTTAGTGTAAAAAGGCAAATCAAAGTAGGTGTAAGTTGGTATTTTTTGACGTTTGGATTCTTATAATATTTGGTATCTCTGATAAAAAGTAGTGTGAACAGTTCACGCGCATGCCACATGATTATTCAACAAAGAAAAAAAATGTTGAACATAAAATATAGGAATGTGATGATCAAGTTTAATATAATAATTAAACGTTAGTAACATTTAAAAGTCTTTAAGAAAAATTTATCTTTTCATGGGTCGAGAAAATATCTATGGTATTGGAATTGCAGTCTAATGATTTTCACTTCATTACAGTACTCCTCTGGTACATAATAAGTGATTGTTTTATATTTGACACATTGATTAAAGAAACACAAATTTCTAGAGAAAAAAAAATATATTTACTAAATTAATCTTAATTAATTGTTACCTTGACACATTGAAATATGCAAATAAGGGAAAATTTTAGAAAAATAAAATTAATTCCTTCATGATTATGTAAATAGATACTTATTTTGGACCAAAATAAAAAGGTAAAATAGTCGCTTATTGTGGACCGGAGGGAGTATTGATTTACAGTAATTATAGAAAAAATTTGAGACGAACAACGTGATAAGGGATATGATTGTCTTGCATGCATGACAAATTAATTCGGGACAATAAATTAAATTTGTATTAACATCTTAATCAAACAAAAGTAGTGTTGAGAATTAGTTCTAGTTTAGACGATTCTCAGAGGATTGTCTCTGGTGACAACAATTCTATTCGTAGTTAGCTTCAAGAAAAAACCTCCAATATAATTCCATCAATAATAAAATAATTGTCAAATAATTATTGTTGAAGACTAGCCAAAGATATATTGTTACTTGGTCGTTTTCTAGATGATGGTTGCTTTGAATATTAACCAAAATACTATGAAAGGTATAACGCAGGAAAAAGTCATAATGTCTCATCGCAAAGCAAACCTAAAATCGTTGGACTGTAACATCATATCATATTACTAAATGAAAATTAGAGTAGTAATATCTATCAAGAGCAAACAACAAAAATATTACCATTAATAAACTTTAGAATGTGGCACCGAAAAATAGAAATGGTAATCATTAAATTTAACTAGAAATTAACATTCACATCAAAATATATAATACGTTCCACGACAAAGAAATTTTTAATATACCAGAAAAATAAAAAAGAGAAAAAGATATAATGGTTGATATAGTAACAGGAGATTAAAGGTTGTACCGAAGTTAATGAGTTTTGTCATTAAGCCAATAAAATCTTTTTTTCTCTAACATTGCAATCTATAATAAGTTAAAAGCTAGCTAATCAGTAAATATCGACAATTTCACATCGTTCCGGATTAATTATATTCAATATCGCCTTAATTTTTGGGATTTTCAAAAGACTATTTTGTCTTATCATACTGGTCATTGTTGATTCGTACAAGTTATTTTAATCAATACAAACACTATCAAACAAGAGCGACGATCACTATTGCTTTGAAAAATAAAAATAGAATAAGTTTGTTACACACGTTAGGCTTGCAATTTGTCAAAAAACCTTCTCGTTTGTCTATGTTAACGTTATGAAAATCAGTGAAAGGAGGTGTAGACAACACTTTTAGGATCGTTTGGTATGAGTTATAAGAAAGTATAATATTTGTATAAAAATTTAATATCACTTTAATATTTTGTTTGGTTAGCAAATCAAATATAAGTTATCACATGATTAAAATTAACACCGGAATAACTTATACATTCTTTTTATAAATTATGCAATTATCATATTTAATACAACATACCAAACAGTGAATAAAAGACAATCCCATCATAACTTATTCCGGCATAAGCCGTATTCAAACCAAATGACCCCTGTATAAGTACAAATAGTGTTGGAAGCAAAATTTAATATCACCATAATATTTTGTTTGGTTAACAAATTTGGGATACGTTATTTCAGGATTAAAATTAGTACGAGGATAACTTATGCTTGTAGGGGTGGGATAATTAGTGTGGAATAACTTATACCTTCTTCTTCGAAATTATGCAAATATCAATTTTAATATAACATACAAAATAGTGAATAAAAAATAATACAAAAATAACTAATCCCAACATAACCTATATTCAAACCAAACGACCCCTTAGAGTCAATGACTTGCCTTTACTGAAACTCTTCAAAACCAATACTAAAACTTAGAACAAGATTCTTTTGTATTACTTACTTCCTAAGGTAAGAGGTGGGTTAAGAATATAAATTTTATGGGTTTAATTTTTAGATTTTTATTATTGAACCCATTAAATTTTCAAAAATACGGGTTCAAATTCAATATTTTTTAAATCGTAAGAGTAATTCTTTTACATATATATATTTCTACCTCGTACGAAAAATACTAGTTCAGTTAAATCCACTGTTTATACTCTCCATTCTCTACTTAGGTGTTTACTAAGAAGTCCCGCAAGGTGTTTTTGTTTGAAAAATTCAAATAAATAAAGCAAATCCCTTATTGCAATTCACTCATCATAATGCAACCTTTGAAAATTCTTTTGATTGCCTTTTGAAATAATAGGGCAGTTGGTTTGATTACAAGGGTGGTCAGTTGACCACACTTCATCGAAAAATTATATCGTGTATATACATAAAATACTATATTTTAAAGGTATATAACATATATTGAATAAATTTTGTCAGGATTTTTTTTCCACTTCTTTCAAATTTGAATACCCTTGAGTGAATTCCTAGCTTCGCCGCTGGGAAGTGACACGGAAGTTGAAGTTTATGATCGAAGTTTGTCAAAAAGGAAGACTCCCACTCTATGCAATTATATATCCTTGCTTTACTTTCTTGATGTTTGTTTCCTATATATAGATCAGTACATCGAAGAGCTGGATAATTACTACTATTATGGTGTGACTTGCTACATTAATTCTTGATTAATTCGAGTCTAAGTTTTAGTTTGTAACCAGCCAATTCATTATATTTCATGTTTTATGATATATCTTGTTTGAGATCATTCAAGTGTTTTGCAAGAGCTCAGCTATATGTTTGAATTCTAGAAATGAAAATGTCTAATTTTGATTTTTTGTATGTGGCGATTTTAGATAAAATTTACCCTAATATATATCTTACCCCATTTTTGTTTAAACTGATGTCAAAATGAATGATAATGTTCAGCAAAGGTAAGATAATGGCATATGACAACGTTTAAACATAATAATTCATGTCAAATTATGATGATAGGTTTTGATCAAACTCTCGTCCTTTATAATTTCTTTTTTACCGTCATTCCTTTCTACGACAAACCTCTGCAAACGTTTCTCAACTCAGTTGGGTCAATTTTGTTTCTTTTTGTGTTCAAAATTCAAAAATAAATCTTTTGCTTTTTCCCCTTTCCAAAGTTCCAGCAAAAAAAGACTTCCACTAAATTTACAAATGACACTTAGCTCAATGACTAACTTGACCGTTGGGATATGGATGGTAAAGGTAAACTACTATCCTGGATTTACGAAACCTCTGTTGGAAAGGCGTTTCACAATACATTATATTATTAGTCCTAGATATATTTAAGAAAAATCAGAATGTTATCTTTAGTAGTGGTAATTAATCCTTGAAAAATTTGGAGGAGTTGATAAGGTCAAATCAGTTCTAACCATGCTCAAATATGGTTCAACTTTTGAGTCACGTAGCATACGATATGGTTTGTGATGTTTGTGCTTCCCTGAGCCGATGGTCTATTGAAAATAACATTTCTATCCTCACAAAATAAGACTAAGATCTGCGTACACACTACTCTCTCCAGAACCTATAGTGTAGAATAATACTGGGTATGTTGTTGTTGTTGTTATTATATACGATACGGTTGAAATACATCTTAATTTTTGTTTTCCATGCATGATTAATTCACCTAACGAAGGACCAAGTTGGTTTAATTGCAAGTCACGTTTGTACCAAACACTCTTAACTTTCTCTTCTCAAGTTAACCTATCAACTGGTCAATAGAAGACTTGGTTTTATTATGATAATGACCCTCTAGCTAAATCTTATGGTATTGTTTTCAATTTCTCCAAACTCAATATCATTATCAAGTTAGCATTTATTATAGGAGTTATTCCAGATATTAACTTTATAATTTATTCAATTTGGGTACAAACCGTAGCGGTTAGTAGGATATGTTCATTTTGCAATACAAACCCTACTAACTTTGTATACTCCTTTTGTTCAAATCTGGTAAAAGATTCTTGAGAGAATTACACTAGCCATTTAGGGACACTTAGTTCCAATATTTAAAGCTTAAGTGAAATAATTGATCCGGTAGCGAAATATGTATAAACGACCGCGAAATAAAGTTTTAATGATCCCAATAGCTCTGTATCAGTGATTTTAGACTTAGGAGTGTGTCCGGATAGTTATTTGGAAGTCTGTAGTTGATTTTGACTTGAAATGGCGAAATTAAGAAATGGAAGGTTTAGAAGTTTGACTGTATTGATATCGGGGTCGGAATTCAGTTCTAAAAATTTTCATAGGTCCTTTATGTCATTTATGACTTGTGTGCAAAATTTGAACTCAATCGGACTTGATTAATAGGTTTCGACATCGAATGTAGAAGTTGGAATTCGTTAGTTTTCATTAGGCTTGAACTAGGGTGTGATTTGTGGTTTTAGCGTTGGTTGATGTGATTTGAGGCCTCGACTAAGTTCGTATGGCGTTTTAGGACTGGTTGGTGTATTTGGTTGAGGTCCCTAGGGCCTCGGGTGAGTTTCAGATGGTTAACAAATTGAAATTTGGACTTAGCAAACACCTAGAAAATCCTGCCTTCTGGTGCAATCGTACCTGCGGAACTTTTCTCACAGGTGCGAGCTTGGCAAGCACAGAAGTGGACAGGACTGGCGAGGCAGTGCTCGCAGGTGCGGACGGGTGGTCCGCAGAAGCGGTGTCACACCTGCGAAGATTGACCGCAGAAGCAGTGTTACATCCTGTACTTTAATATTAGGATACGTCGTAGTAATCCATATGAGCTTGAAGGGATTAAGACCATTCATGAGATTATAGAGGATTTGTGACTATGTTATTGTAAGACCCCGTAAGTTTAACAAACTTGATATAGTTATATACATTTGATATGGTATTTTGGGTGGAACATTTTTGTAAAAAAGTTTGAAAAATATGATTTCGTATAGTTATTAATATTACTACTTTCGAACATGCTTTAAATCATACACATAATATGAGGAAGTTTATGAGATTTTCTTTATTATAAATACAGAAATTATTTTCCCATAAGAAAACAAGGTTATCCTTTTACTATTTTAAGAATTAAGCGTACAATAATTTATACTCTTTATATGAGATTAGGAAAATTAGAAGATGAGAAAATATATGCATTTGTACATGGACGTTTTAACGAAATAATAATGTATGTATTGATTTTATATGGTACCATGCTTTATTAATATTTTAATACTTTAATAGCAGTATTTTAGGATGAGGACAAGACTATTTTTGATGTTATAAGAATTTATGATATTTATAACAAGTGATAAGTAAAGTCGTGAAGGTGAGAAGGTAAACGAGTTGAAGAAAATAAGGTTGGTCGAAGTTTGACAATTGGAGATAAAATACGGTCTAAGCTATAATGCCCGGTGTTTATGGACTTATAATATACCACATGACCATGATAGTAAGGTATATAAAATATATTAAAAGTGAGTAATATTTTAAATAATTTGAAATAATTTTTAATTATGTGAATAATTGATTAACTATTGAATAACTTTAAATCAAAGTGACTCTTACATTCATTAAATAGGTGGCATGAATCAAAATGTGTCTTGGAGAACGGATAGTGGTGATGACAGTATGTAAAGCAAGAAAATACATTTTAGCGATGTTGAGGATACTTATAACAAAACGTGAGAAATTTGATATACTTATTATCTTTCCTTCCATTCACTTTTTGAGGATATACTTGTAACATATATATCAAGCGACTTTGTTTGCAAGAGAAATACATTTATTGCTTCTTCTCAACAAGGTTAAAAATGGCCCTTGAAAAATTTGAGCTATAAAAATAGAAATATCTTTTTACACTAAAGCAAAACGTGAAAAGACTAGTTTTGGCATACAAGATTGAGGAGATTGTTCACATATACAATTAGGAAGTTGATATTAAAGGTACGTTAAAATTAATTCTTTCTTCTTTTGGCATGATCCAAGTAACGATACATAAACGTAATGTTATTTCATATACTCTTAGCAGTTAAGGATATATATGTTAGTTATTTCTGTAAAATGATATTCAAGCATGTCTAAGTATGTCCCTAAGTCCCTAATGAGGTATATGATAGAGATGTTAATGTTTATAATATAGTTATACATGTACATGCATTTACCATCGTGCTATGAGATCGGGTAGTTACCACCGGTTGGATAGTTATGTATCATTATTTACCACCGATTGGGCAGTCATGCATATCCATTTACCACCGAGCTACGGCCGGTTGGGCAATTACACATTTATCGCCGCGCTACGACAGGTAGAGCAGTTACCACTGATCAGTTGGGTAGTCATGCATCATACGATATGGATAATAAAAATAGTCTAAAAAAGAAGCATTATATATGTAAGTATAATAAGAATGGATATACAGTGGCACTTCAGAGATTCAGGTTGATTCTTATATATCTTTAATTAATGTTGACTTATTGTTATATTTCAGTTCTGCCTTACATCAGTACATTATTCGTATTGATGTCCTTTTGTTGGGGACGCTGCATTCATGCCTGCAGGTATAAATAATCAATTTGACGAGCCTTCATAGTAGACGAGATAGCCATTCAGCGAAGGATCGGTAAGACTCCACCTCATTCGGAGTGTAGCCGAGTCTACGAGTCATCATCTCAGGATTTTGCTACAGACTTATGGGTAGGCCGGTACATTGTCCCATTTGATGTCAAATAATCTAGAGGCTTTGTAGACAGAGGTTCATTTCGTACAGTATGTCAGAGGCCTTGACGGACCATATGTACTCCTGTTTTAAGAACGATGCTTCATTGGTATAATGTTTGCCCACTTATAGTTATACATTACGAATTGTGTCCATGTTGGCCCATGATAGTTACAGAAGAAAAATAAATAAGTTACAGAGTGGTTCGCTCGTGCTAGTATGGCACCGGGTGCCAGTAACGCCTCCCCAGCTTGGGGCGTGACAAGCGGAAATGAGGGGGGCCAGGCTGCTTCGCAGAAGCGGATAACTTCTCGCAGAAGCAAAGGAAATTCTCGCACCTGCGAGACCGTAGATGCGGCCAATTGGATCGCAGATGCGAAAACACTGGATAGTGTACAAGACAGAGGGGTCCAAGATTTTCTCATTTTTGGACATTTCAAACACGGTTTTGGGCGATTTTTCAGAGAGAATTCACGAAGAATCTTGAGGTAAGTCACTTGTGATCATTGTTAGTCAATATTATTGAATTATCATTGAGTATTTCAACTAGATTACATGTTTTTGAGGTGAAATTCAAGGATTTGGGCCTAGAGATTTGAAAACAAGATTTGAGGATTTGAAGGTTGAGCTCATGACGAAATTTGATAAATTATGGTTGGATTCGTGGTTGAATGAGAGTTCATATTTTGTAACTTTTGTAGGGCTCCGAGATGTGAGCCCCATTTATGATTTTTTTAGTTGAATTTCGGATTTTTGTTGGAAAATTTAGTATTTTCATATGGAATTAATTCCTATAATTTGTATTGACAGTATCAAATTATTTATGACTAGATTCGAGGCGTTCGAAGGCAGAATTGCAAGGAAAAGGCTTATTGGAATAAAGAATTTGCACGGTTCGAGGTAAGTAACACTTCTAAACTTGGTTCTGAGGGTATGAATCCCTGAATTACGTGTTATATGAATTGTTTGGAGGTGATGCACATGCTAGGTGACGAGAGTGTGTGCATGCACTATATAAATTGCGACTTAATTGTTTCCGTGGAGTTGCATAATCAAATAATGATGTCATTATTCACATATTCTCCACGTGTTAGAGAAATTGAGCTGAGACTCGTATTAAAGATCATGTTTAGGCTATGTGTCGATTTTTTTGGGACCCACAGAGGTCGTATTACTGTTGAATTAATTGTTTAAAAATGTAAATTTCATACTCAGTCACATTTGTTATTTGCACATCATATCTTAGTCTGTGTTATCATTCATTAATACATCATATCATTATGTCGGGCTGACTTTTATGTCATTGTGAGCCTGAGAGACTGGAGATATTGAGTCATATTTATGGGATCGGGCTGCACACTGTACCATGTTTTATTTATTTATGTCCGGATCTGGCTATTGTAGTGCTTGGGCTGAAAGAGCCCCTCTGGAGTCTGTACCCCACACAGTGGGCACAATTGAATTTATATTGAGGGATGGAGTTTCCCTAAGCATGGATATTGCCTGAATCATTTATATTTTTGGGATGAATTTTCCCTGGCATGGATCTTGCCTAACTATCTACATTGAGGGATGGATCTTCCCTGGTCCTGTACTGAGTGACTGACTGTCAATGATATATATTTGGGGATGGATCTTCTCTGGCTGGATTGACCATATATAGTACTGAGTGATTGAGCATTCTAAGAGTGTGAGTACATGAGGTTTCCATTGTGGTACATCACATACAACATGTATTTTGGCATGTTGATATGGAGATGTCATATTCCTCGTATCATGCAGAATTTATATATTTTACTTGTATTGGGCTTATCGGTTGAACTTGCCTATATTTTTGTACTGTTATTTCTATATTGGACTGTATCTATTGAGCTCGTAACCACTTTCAGCCCAAAAGGTTAGTCTTGTTAGTTATTGAGCACATGGGGTCGGTTGTACTCATACTGCACTCTGCACTTCGTGTGCAGATCCAGGTACTTTTGGATACGGCGGCTGTTAGATTTCAGAGTTTTATCTGTTGGAGACTATCGAGGTAGTTGCTTGGCGACCGCAGACCTTGACTCTCTTTCCTTTCAGTTATTTGCACTGTTCTGTATTTTCAGGCAGCGTTTATCAGTCAAACTATGTTATCATTTAGATGCTCATGTAATCAGTGACACCGGATTTTGAGAGTGTATGAGATTTTCTATTAAATTTAAATATTATGTTTCAAACTTAAAAGATTATAGTGTTTTATTGAGATTACCAGCTTGCCTAGTATTGAAATAGACACTATCACGTTATGCAAATTTGGATCGTGAGAGTTCATCAATATTTAGACAAAAAAATCTTGAGAGAATTAGACTAACCATTAGGGTTTGATGAACAAAAATTACCCTAAGCAGGCAGCAACCCCACTCGGTGAATCTTTTTAAATTCTTATCATTATTCTTTGTCTCCAGCCCCTATATAAAAGCCCTTTTCAGAAAACCAACAAAACATCAGCGTTCCAAATCCTAAGTCAATCCAATTGGAGATATGCAAATTATATTCCATACTTTATTGGCTGACTAGCAGAAGAATATGTAGCTTAACGAAATTTTGAGAAACAGCCAACTGAAATAATTAATACTACAAAGACATGCATGTGTATTCATTAAACGGTACCCATGTTACTATTATTACATGTCTCTTTTGCTTCCTTTCCCCCCCCCTTTGTTTCTCCTTTTGGTGGGATAGAGGATTTGCCCCATCTCACGCAAGAACGTATTGAGAAGAATGAAACGCTGGCCAAACTCTTTTTCTGTTTGTTGGATATATATATTGGAATTATTTTGATGATTTTATTTCATATAGAGTATATCTATTGTTATTAGATATATATGGGAAACTAATGACAAAATTAAATTGACTCATATTTCCTCAAAAAGTGGATTTCGCTCTAATATAGATTAAATATGTGCATTAAAGTAGTAAGGCTTCTTATTCCGACAATACCTTCAATATCCTAAGCCTAAGGTAATGAAATTAGTAGTATTTGGTGGTAAAGGGAGAATCAAACATATCTTAGCATTTATTAACAGCCATTTATGACAAAGCCAAAACACTGCAAACTCTATAACGACCAAAGAGATAAACACTCAAGTTAGGGCATGAACCAATAAACCCTAAGCCCAATAACCTAAGCCCAAGATATCTTTAGGTCTAGCCCAGTCTCAAAGATTGAACAAAGCGTAATGCAGTTCCCTAATACATTATTTTGCTGAGCGTGAGTGTCACGTGCGTTTTCTCCATAAGTCAATTGGAGGGAAACTCATCTAGCCGTCCATTCAACATTCAATGGACAAGATTTTCCTCAGTTAAATCTACTCAAATATACCCAAAAGAAAATGAAAAACCACAAAACTGTGGGAAGAAAGAAAAAGGGGTGAGAGTAGGAAAAAGAGAGAAAGATATCACTCTAGAGAATAAACTGCGCCTGTTCTGAGAAAAATTCAAGAACCCCATTTCATACTAGGGGAAAAAGATAAGATCTTTGGCTGTTTATTGGAATTATCTTAGGAAAATCATTGAATCTTCCAACAAAAATCTCATCTCTTTTCAGCTTTTGGGAGTTCTCTGCTTCAAAAGAAGAAAGCTTATATCTTTGTAATGTTTACTATTTTTTGCTTGTAATATTTGTGTTTTTCAGTTCTTGCATGAGTTTTCATTAATTTATATGCAGGGTCTTTGAAGATAATCTGGTACAGTATCTAGGCATAGATCTTGAGGTCAGTGTTTGTTCTATGTACTAGTGATGTTAAAATCTCTTTGTTTGTTTAGTTTCTCTTCAATTTTGATCAATGTTTAAAGTAGGGCAATGAATTTATATATCGGCCTTATTTTTCATTTTTTTTGGGTGTTGCAGATAGAACAAAAAAAAGTATGGATAAGTTACAGTGGGGAAACAGAAAAAGGCTAAGGTGTTTCAAGGTGAAAGATTCAACTTCAAATGGGAAATCTGATGGTGGTGTTGTAGTGAAGAAGAAAATCACATCTCGAGTTGTTGATAATACCAAGGAATCTACTCTTCTTCCTCCTATTTCTTCTCCTCATCGTCTTAACAGGTAATTAATTAGGAAAAAAATAAATAAAGTAAAGATTTTTGTTTGTTTTGGCTGTTGATGTATGTGTGCTGGAAACAGTGTCAGTGTTTTGATTCAGAACTATGCCTCATTTGAGTTAAAGATTTGATTTTTATTTCAGATTATGAGTACTTTTTGGTTTCTTAGATACTATTGGTAGAGATTTCATGGAATCTGCCTAAGTGTATGTCCAGATTTTGATGCAAAGAATCATTCTTTGATTGAGTAAGGGTTTTAATAGGTCAATCTATGAGTTTTTTTTTTTTTTTGCATACTTATGGAAATACACCAGATTGGTGTTCAATAAAATGGGTATATGTTGCTTGTTTTGCAAGGGGTAATTACAATTTGATGTCTTACCTGTAAATTAGAAGGAAAGGAAGTTCAAAGTTGTAGTCTCTAGGTTTGGTTGGTTAGCTCATTAGATCTGAAGTTAGAAAAGCATCAGTGATGTTTGAGCTGGTAATGATGCTTGAGAACAAATCAAATATGTTTCTGGTGAAGCTGTTACAATACTTATATCATGAATAGCTATGGCAATTGTTTGAAGATTCTCATCTCTTAAACAGAAAAATACTTGGATTTGGTTACCTCAAAAGTAAAAGATTGTACTACAATTTGGTGGTAACTTGTTATTGCAGGGATCTAGGTGTGAATAGATCTAACGCGAATGAGCATCGTAAGACATCAGTGTCATCCCCCGAGAAGGAGGATCGATATTATACAACGAGAGGGTCGGTAGGTGTAGATGATAGTAACAAGTTGTTCATTGATTCAAGGGAGGAAAAGAAAAAGATGGTTTGGCCAAAATTGCTTATCACATTGTCAAGTAAAGAAAAAGAAGAAGATTTTATGGCCATGAAAGGTTGCAAACTTCCTCAAAGGCCTAAGAAGAGGGCCAAGTTGATACAAAGAACTGTACTTGTAAGTCCCTCATACTCCGAATTCGGATATATGATCCAAGAATTATACTTTTATCATTTAGGTATTTGTTGATTCTTTCCATGAATAAGTCTAGTCTGAAAATAGCTACTTGTCTTTGTTGTGTACTGCAGTTGGTGCAACCAGGGACATGGTTGCAAGACTTGTGCCAAGAAAGGTATGAAGTCAGGGAGAAGAAGACCTCTAAGAAGGTATTCCAATTGCTGCTTTTGCCCTCTTTGTTTCTTCACCTGAGAAAGGTGTTTTTTTTTTTCACAATTGAGAAATCTCCGAGGGCCAGCGTGCATGGTTTGAAACTTGATGGATAATCTCCCCCCAACACCCTCCCGCGCACGCGCGCTCTACTCTTCTTCAGTGAGAAATTTGTACGTTAATAACATATTTTGATGTATTTATTGTGCAGAAACCAAGAGGATTAAAGGCTATGGGAAGCATGGAAAGTGATTCAGAATAAAATCTGGTGAAGATAAGAGTGAGGAAACAAGGACAGAGCCAGATAGATTTTTGAGAATTCTTTTGGAAATAGTTGCAGTTGAAGATGTGCAAAAGATAGAAACTTTTGATTTTATTTTGGTGGCAGAGAGAGAAGATGAGGAAAGAAAATCTGAAAATGATGTAATTTTTGGCATATTATTCCTAATTTCAGCTCATCTTCAAAAAATGAATGCTTCTTTTTTGGCCTTCTTAATCTTTATGCGTACACTTGTATGACTCTCTTCATATCTTTTGGATTTTAAAATATTTAAAAGGCTTTGGTATGAATGCCAAAACTTGCTTTCCCTTTGACTACTTAACTATTATAGTGTATATTGGTACTACTAACATTTTATCCAAGTCAAACAGAAGGACTTTCTAGAAAGAGTAAATAAGGAAAGCTGCATCCAATTCATTATGTATATGTGGTTGTTGGATAATGAACACACCAATTATGTGAAAAGATTATTTGGTTGAATTAACGATGAACATGCTTTGAAGGGTTCATCTTAAATTTGTGACTTTCTGTTACCTTTTATTCTCTAACATAAATGCCATCTACCTTCCCATATATATCTATATCTATACTATACTAGTCCGATCGCGTGTACCTATATCAATAAATATATAATTTTAAAAATTATGTAAATATTTTTAAAATTATTGACAGTGCTAGCTTAATGAGATTAACATTCGTTATATTTAGGAATTTTTAATTTTTAATATTTATTCAATAACTCAAACACATCATTTAATAATATATATAGGAACGTGCAATTGATAGAAGATACAAATTATTTTCAATATTTTTTCCTATTCAAACAATATATTATTCTCTTTGTCAATTTTTGTAATATTTAAAAATTATATTTAGAAATTAAAATATATATTTAGTTAGGTACCGAATCTCTTACTTTTATATTTTATTAAAATTTATAAGTTCCCCAATATAAGAAGAATGAATGTGAAATATATTTCCATTGAAATTGTTGTCGGATATACAAGGAAAAGAAATGTAATATTACTTCTATTTTTTCAAATAATATCTACTTTAAAGTCCTTAATATTAGGACTTCTTACATAATTCAATTAAGGAAAGAATAAAAAAATAAAATAAAATTTAAAGTCCTATATATTAGGATAATAACTAAATTATAATTTTGTCTAATGTGAAATTTATTTTTAAAGGTAAAAAAGGCGAACGACATTTAATTAAGGGCCTTCATGCTTTTAATATAATATAGATAGATAGATAAAATATATATTTCAATGACTAAGTTTTTAAATGCATACTTATTGATTAAAAATTTTGGAATATCAAATAGTTTCTTTTAAAAGGAAAATAAAAAGACAAAATTGATAAGAAGACAAAAATTACAAAACGTTTATCATCGGTTGTAGGAAAAGAAACTTACCTTCTATCTAAGTATTTAAAAAAAAATATTTTTGGTTCTTATTAGGAAAATGATATTTAACATAAATTTAAAATTGTAGTTGATTTAGAACTCCTAAATATTAGGGAATAAGGAAGTATTTAATTACTAAAATAATACTTGATATTAAAGTCCTTAATAATATGAAAATAACTAAATTACAATTTTGTCCCTGATAAAATTTATTTTTAAAGGACAGAAATGATGAACGACATTTCGCTAAGGTCCTTCAAGCACGAAGGTCCTATCGAAATATCATTCGTTTTTTTACCCTTCTTTAAGTGCATTATATGTTGGATATAATTGTAATTATAATAACTATTTTTTGAGGGGAGAAAAAATAAAATTGCCGTATACTTACTTAGAGTTTACATGGTTTGGGATTCTTTGGTTTTTTGTTTCCTTTAGCTTTAGGATTCTTAAGATTCTTTTTTTTATTTTTTATTTTTTATTTTTAAATATGGTATTTTTCTTTCGCTGTCCCCGTTTGCGCTGGTCTATTGTTCCTTTTGTGTCTAGTTTACTGATTGTAGGCTTAGGATTTTTAATTACCAGTTAATACTTTGTCTTTACTTTGTTTCGGTTTTGGATTTAATTTAGGTTTCTAGAATTTTAGAACCAAACATTTTAGAATAAGGAAAAGTTGGTCTTTTTTCTTTTTCCTTTTTTTAATAAAAGAAGTCATTATTCTATATTCGTTAACATAAGATATTTATAATATCGATATCCGCTTATTACTTGAGGTAAAATTTTTACCCTGTAATATTTTTTTGATGTTATATTAATAATGGTTATTCGTGTGTTATCATAGTTGAATGATTGCATCAAACCAGTCAATTTTTTTAAGATTTTCCCCTGTTCTATTTCAGTTTGCCATTACAAAAAGCTACATGATTATCCTCGAATCTTCTCCTTTCGATGTATAATACTTTTTTTAGAGTTGTTGCTTTATAATTTACTTTGCCTTAAAAACAAAGTGATTTGGTTCTTTAGTGTCTAAACATATATGTTTATTCGTGCATTATTAATAACTGATAAATAACTTTACTCGAAAGTTTGTCAATTGTAATTTTTATTTATAATGTCTCGTATATGATTTCTGATCTAAAATTGACTCATTTATGAATGTTGTATAGATTATTTGGCTCGTGTATTCATCATATAAAATTGATTAAACATTTTAACTCATATCAATTAAATATTTTAATTTAAAATTATTTTCACTCTATGGTTGTTATGCCAGCTCAAATAGTTCATATTTGGTAAGGAAAATTTAAATTTGATTACCTCTTTTAATTGACTATATTATACCTATCATAATTTTAAAATTTGTTTATTAAAGAATAACCCTTGGCAATTGGCGTCCTTGCATCTCACCAAAATTTTGATACTTTTCGTTAGTTCAAATAAATAATTCTCCTTATCGATCTCTGTGAACAACTATTTTTTGACCACACCGAAATTCTATACTATTTTGCTATAAATATTAA
>ML378292.1:0-33973 GCA_005239525.1 Nicotiana knightiana
CCAATTCCTCAATACTCTGTGGGCCCACCACAGTACACAGTGTTCAATGCCCAGTCTTATGCCCGGCCTCCAAATCAGCAAGTACGGGCACCAGCTCCAAAGATCCCCGACCTCAGCAACAAAATTTTCGGGCACCCTATAATGCTCGTCCCAGTTAGGATTATGTTCGAGAGCAAAGGCCAACAGAAAAATTCACCCCATTGGCTGAATCATACTCTAGTTTATTCCAGAAGCTGAAACAAATAGGCGTGATTGGACCCATCGCTCTCCACCATATGCATCCTGATTCACATGGATTTCAAGAAAATGCTAGATGTGAATATTATTCAGGGGCCCCGGGGCATAGTACTGATGACTGCTGGACTCTGAAAAGAGCCATAGAAAGACTAATAGCTGAAAGACTGATTGTGGTGATAAATGACGAGGACCCTCCTAATGTGACCAACAACCCCTTGCCAGTACACAATGATGTCCACTTTGTGGGAATTATTGACAGAGATTAAGAATACAAGCCAGCTGGTCGAGTAGAAATGACATCAGGAGCCATTCAAGAAGGAACGAGTCTAAAAGTAAGTCCAAGCCGAGATGCGCCATTGATTGTGAAAGGCGCCCAGATCTCAGAGAAGGCAACTTTATTTGTTCCAAAAGTCTCGAGGTTGGAAGTTCGCTCCAATGTTCCAAGCCCAAGGTTGTATGTCCTTGGAGGCCACCCCATCACAAGGAAGAGCCAGGGCGTTACGAAGGGTACAACTAAGCCAGTCATAATCAAACCTGTCGTGCAGCCCCCTGTGACAAACACGAAGACCATTCCTTGGAACTACAACAAAACTGTGATGACTTACAAAGGCAAGGAAATCATAGAAGAAGTGGGGGAAACTGGAGGTTTGACTCGATCAGGAAGGTGCTACTCTCCAGAGGAGTTGAGGAAGGCTAAGCAAATCAGAGAAAGCCCATTTCCAATAAAGAAACNTCAGCCGAGAAAGACTCCTGCCCAAATTTCTCTACTATCTCTGCTCGTACATTCAAAAGAGCATGCTCGTGTATTAATCAAGGTCCTGAACGAGGCACATGTCTCAGAGAAGACCACAGTGAATCAGTTAGAGAAGATGGCTAACAGATTTTTTGAGGTGAACAGAATCACCTTTACTGATGATGAACTCCCCGAAGAAGGAGCCGGGCACAACAAGGCTTTGCACTTGACTGTTAAATGTGAGGGGCACTACATGAAACGATTCATGGTTGATGGAGGCTCGAGCGTAGATGTATGCCCTCTCTCCACCTTGCAAAGCATGAAGATCGATACAGACAGAATCCGACCCAGCAATGTCCGTAACCGCGCTTTTGATGGCTCGACGAGAGATGCCATTGGGGAGATCAACCTCACCATGATGATTGGGCCGATTGACTTCGAAATTGTCTTCCAAGTAGTAGACATGGACACTTCTTATAACTTTCTTCTTGCAAGGCCATGGATCCATACGGCCCGAGCTGTGCCATCCACTTTGCATCAAATGCTCAAATTCGAACATGACAGGCAAGAAATTATTGTTCATGGGGAAGACGAGTCGTCCATTTATAAAGACCCGTTAATCCCTGTATTGAGGCCAAGGAAGGGTACGAATCCATTATCTACCAGGCTTTTGAAGTGGTTGTTGCGGACTATGTTGAGGAAGGAAGGCCCATTCTGCATCCTCGTCTTTCCGTCACATCTGTAATGGTAGCGGCACTCATGCTGAGACAAGGTTATGATCCAGGAAAAGGCTTGGGGGCATCATTGCAAGGAATTTCGGAGCCCATTTCTCCGTTCAGTAACCAGGGTAATTTTGGTTTAGGCTTCAGGCCGACACAAGCAGACGAAGACAAAGCCAAACACCGCAAAAAGCACGGATGGGTCTTGCAACAACCTATCCCTCACATTTTCGACACTTTTGTCAAGCCGCGACTCCAAGAAGGTCAACACTCCTCGGCACAGGCAGACATTGATGAGATTTGCCATGGATTCAGCCAGATGTTTTCTGAAGTGAATATGATCCAGGCAGGTGAAGGCACTAGTCGTGCCGATGTGCAACTAATTGGCCCAGATACCATGCTCAACAATTGGGAAGCAACTCTTCTCCCCACAAGGAAGGAGTCTTGGTAGTTCGCTTTTGCAGTTTCTTTTTGTATTTTGGGTTGCTTTCAGGGTTGTAATCCAAACATCTCAGTATTTGTTTTGTTTTTATATTAACCCTTCTATCCTTTCGAATTCAATGAAATGCAGTTCAGTTTCGCATTAAAATTTTGTATCTTTTCCGTTCCCTAAATCAGTCATTTTGTTTCCATTTCAGTTTCGTTAATGCCAGATTTAATAACATGACATGCATGCGAAATTCACGCCCAGATCTTAAAAAGCTGTCTAATTTCGAAATAATGCATCAAGAGGTTGAATATGACGAAGATGAGGCTGTTGAGGAAATAACAAGAGAGTTGGAACAATTTGAAAATAAGCCTAAGCTCAACCTCAATGAAACTAAGTCCATTAATATTGGGGGTCACGAAGAAGTTAGAGAAACAAAGATAAGCATTCACATTGAACAAAAAACTAGAGATTCCTTGATTCAACTCTTATTTGAATACAGAGATGTGTTTGCTTTGTCATATGATGATATGCCGGGTTTAAGTGATGACCTAGTGGTTCATAAGCTTCCCACGTATCCTGATTTTCCACCAATCCAACAAAAGCAACGAAAATTTAAAACGGACATGAGCGACAAAATCAAAGAGGAAATAATGAAGCAGTTGAGTGCCAACGTGGTCAGAGCTGTCCGATACACCACCTGGGTGGCAAATGTTGTGCCCGTTCCAAAGAAGGATGGAAAAACTAGAGTCTGTGTTGATTATAGGGACCTGAACAAGGCAAGTCCGAAGGATAATTTTCCTTTGACAAACATCCACATCCTTGTAGATAATTGCGCAAAGCATGAGATACAATCGTTCGTGGATTGCTATGCTGGGTACCACCAGATTCTAATGGATGAGGACGACGCATAGTTATTCGATCACGCATTCCTTCGCGTAGCGTGGTTATGACAACGTAATATTATCCAAATTATTTTGTTTAGTAATTCTAATAATCAAGAAGTAAGAGCGGATAGGTAAAACATAAAAATCATATAAATCACATTTTGTCCATAATTAATTCAGGCCAAGTTTAAGTCGATAAAGCGACCATGCTAGAACCACGAGACTCGGGGAATGCCTTATACCTTATTCCCAGTCAACGGAATTCCTTACCCGAACTTTGTTTCGCAGACCAATAAAAAGAGAGTCAAACCTTCTTTTGACTAGGGATTCAAATAAATTGTGACTTGGAACACCGAAAAATCAATTCCAAGTGGTGACTCTGTAAATAAAATAATCCCTACTCAAATTTGTCACTTTAATTGAAAAAACCCTTTAACCCACAATCATAACATAACATACATCTTTTGGGGGGTATAAAAGGGGTGTGACAGCTCTGGCGACTCTGCTGGGGACAACTAGAATTCGAGTTTGTACATATTGACTTTTTATTTGACTTCAATAATTTTGTATATATTGTGATTTATTTGTGCCTAATGTGCTACTTATTCACTTTTTACGGCGTTGATATTGTTGAACTGTACATATAAATTGTCTTCTCACGCACTCCCTCTGAGTCTTCTTGAAACTNTGTGACTTGGAACACCGAAAAATCAATTCTAAGTGGCGACTCTGTAAGTAAAATAATCTCTGCTCAAATTTGTCACTTTGATTGGAAAAATCCTTTAACCCACAATCCATAACATAACATACATCTTGGGGGATAGAAAAAGGGTGTGATATTATCTTTGTTTGTTCAATTTAACTAAATTTATCGCTTTGTATCAAATTAATCCACGTATCTTTAAAATCACTTAAAAATTCAGTTGTTATTCGATTTTGAGGGTAAACACCCATACGAGGGTTTACAACAACCAAATCAATTAATAGATGACACGTCCTTACGCAAACTGTTATCGCTTAACAATAGTTAATTTATACATATTGTTATCCTAATTTTATTTCCAGCTATGGTTAACCAATAGGATGGTTTGGAGTAAACTAAGGAGTGTAAATAAGTTTTTTCTTTTTGCCTAGAATAAACTTACAAATTTAGATACTATTGGGATTCTAAGCACACAGGTAAAAGGCAAAGGAAAGGGAGCTACCCCCAAATTCGATGGCATGACGGTTAAAGTATATCTCAATTGGGGCATAAAAAATGACTGTAAATTTAGGAAAAAGCCAAAACGTTAAATACCTTAACTATTATGCAACTACGCACACTTTTTATGCACTATAGAACGACATCAAAAGGAAACAATTTTTTGGCGTCATGTTATAACTTGTAGTACTTGATAAGTAAAGTGTATTTTCCCATCATTGAGTGACCTTCGGTCATAAATATCTCTTGACCAGAATGCTAAAATGGCCCTTACCACCACCTGTTAAGCCTCTTTACAAAAAGATTGGCAAGTTGGGCAATAGTAGTATTTATTTATGCTTTTCTCGTGACATGATATTGGGGACTCAACTTCCATTCAGAGCATTTATCAATTATTTGATCCTCTAACTTTATACTGGTCTTTTATTCAATAATTGGCCAGTCTTCTTTTTTCTCTTGGAACATAATTTTATAGAGGAAAATTATTAAGTTATAACCAAGAATACGATAATATTTTGTCATGGGTTCATGATCATGTTCTTTCAAAGGCCAAATACATAAAGTGAAACAGATTCTAGCAATTGTTGAGTGGGAACTTGGAACATAATTTTATGGATGAAAATCATCAAACAAACTAAATAGAAAAACATGCTTGAAATCGGGTGAAATTCTTGGGTCTTGTCGATGTTTTTGATCTTCCCAAACAAGACGTATATGAGTTTTATGAAATGTTTCTTTTTCTCACGATGGAATATCGAAAAAGAAATATACCAATGATTATTTGGGAACCAAAACTATCGAACATAAATTAAAAATTAACCATTTAGATATATTATACGCATCAAAGTCCATTTTTTGTGAGATAACTCAAATTCATTTATCTTTATGCGTTATTGATCACGCCCAAATCTAGTCCTAAAAAAGATAAGCGCTCGCTGCAAATATAATCCGATTTAAGAGTCCGGAATCGAATCCCATAGAAAACTAAGGTTTCGCCATAATTGTTCAATATCACTAAGAAGAGAAGCTCGAATAAATATCTATGTTATAAATATTAAGATTCTTACATCTAACTAATTAACTAAGAAACTAAAGCAGCCAACTAACAAATAAAGATACTAAGGGTTGGAGATTAAATTTAGGAGGTCTAGAGTTATATGATTTCTCCAAATGTTGGAATCCTTCCCCCTATGTTCCCCACAATTTCGCCTATGTATTCTCTACTGATCGGGAGCATTTTAGGTGCCGTAATTCTCTCTCGAGCAACTACAATAATTTACTAGACATATTCTCTCGAACTATGCTAGTTGGCTTTATCTAACCGCTCATTATGACCACGTCAAGACTTTGTTATTTCTGAACTTACCTTTAAACCCGACCATTCAATCAACTGAAATAAGCACGTAGTTGAACAAATAGACAAATTCAAAGGTTAAATTATATTAAAACATAACAAGAATTCATCCTCCAAGAGGTTCCATCAAAACCCTAGATAACAAATTAGCTAATCATAATAGTATGCATAATTACAATACTAGAATTCATAATATCATGACTCAAATCTCCCTCCGTTGGGTATCGTGATGACACCTAGTCTTACGGACTAGGTAAGCCTAATATTCAAGAATAACAACAATAATAAATAGAATCTAATACTTTTCTGAAATAAATAATTCTTTACACATTTTATATGCCCAAAACCCGGAAGTACAAGTCATAAACTTTTAAGAATTTACACTAAACTCCTAAAACACCACTACTCAGAAATAAGTGCAACAGTGCATACAAAAGATAAGATGGTGACTCCGGAACCGCGAACACTGAAATGGTTTTACCTTGAGTCTCCACAACAGCAACCACGCTACTATCAATCACTCGGTCGGCTATGCAAAAATCTGAAATCTGCACAAAATGTGCAGAAGAGTAGTATGAGCACACCACAACGGTGCCTAGTAAGTATCAAGACTAACCTCGGTGAAGTAGCGACGATGACTAGTCAAGACACCCACTGGTCTAATAAAACTGAACAAGTATCAATATATAGAAATCAGGGAAATAATGATATACATAAAAGCTACACAGCTAACAAGACAGTGAATTCGATAAAGAAGGAAAACAATAAGTATCAGCGGAAATCATGAAGTAACACAAAGACTGAATAGATCACAGACAAATCCGGCATGTAAATATACAACAAGAGTATGTAATGACTCAACAACTTTATCCATTTCTACATCAAATTCATAGTCATCTCCACGAGGTTCCGAACCTCGGACAAATCATCATTTACGGGTCTCAATATCCGAACCCTAACACTTGGCAACTTGCGCCCTCATTCGAGTACTAACTGCACGGACGACTCATGTGCCAATTGGCTCATTCCCACCCATACGGTAAGCACAACAAAAATATTTGACAACAACAAGGAGTCCTGAATCTATTAATAGTACTTAACTACGTGTATGCTTGTGCAGGTGTCCTAACCTGATTTCAACAACCAATAGACATAAGGAAAACAAAGGGGAAACACGTACATTTCCATCTCATAAATTTCCACACGAATAAACTCACACGGTAAGTGTTCCAGTACATAATATCAACAACAAGGAATACCCCTAGGCCAACAAAATTATCATAAACAATCCCTGCCATAACCCACCTTGTCACGCCACGTGTGCAATATTAAAGTATATGCCCGCCTTGTTTCGCCATACGTGCATAAACATGTTCCCACCTTATCATGCCAAATGCGCAACACTCAATCTCGTATCCCGACTTATCACGCCGCATGTGCAGTATCAATAGTAAACACGGCACAGCAGAAACCTCGTGCAAATCCCCATATCAGCAACCGCACGACAGAAATCTCGTGCATCACCACAACCAGTACAACAACAACAACAACACGTGCAACAGTTCGGAAATACAATTAATACATCAACTTAATAACCTTCGATCACAAGATAGGCAAAACTAGTTCACGAGAAATAAACATAATAATGAGAGCTAGGCATATTAAGAAATCACTCCACAAGGAAGAAAATAGCATGTAACAGTCGCACCTAATTACACAGGTGAACAACAAGAAATCAACAAAAATTCGATAACTCCATATAAGGCAAGTCACGAAGGATAGAATATCTAAACTTCTTTTAAGGTTGAGCAGTTACGAGAATATTCAACAATTTCCACTTAAGGACAAGCAAAAGAGAATAATCATAACTTTATTTAAGACCAAAACAATTATAGGTTGCGATGAAGATAATTGCAAATTTGAGATACGCAGTTAAGAAGATATAGCATGACAGTAAAGGAAATAAACCTTCAGATAGGTCAATTAGGAGTCAAGTAGGCAATAGGAGAAAATCCAAAAGTAAGAACTTTCACATTTAAGCAAATAAAGATGACACTAGAAATTAGGAAATTAAATCATGCTAAGGACACTTCATATTCGGCGAAGGATCTAAGATTCCTAAAGGGTCAACTTTCCAAAAATAAGTCCGAGCATGCGCTCGTCACCTCGCGTACACGGACTACAATCAACATAGAAGACTCAAATCCTAAGGGGTAATTCCCCCACACAAGGTTAGGCTAGATACTTACCTCAAAGACGACAACCGAGTACTCAAAAATAGACTTCTCGGGCGGGAAGGCCTCTGGACGGCTCAAAATCAACTAAAACAACTTCAAAAAACATATAAAACGTATAAGGAACGATTCCGAATAATAAAGTTTCAATCTTTGCAAATTTATAAAAATCGACCCAAAAGTTGACCCCCGGGCCCGCACCTCTAAATCTGAAAAATTTTACGAATTCCGATTATACATTCCGATACGAGTTCACCCATACTAAATTTTTTCAATTCCGATAACATTTGGTCTTTCAAATCATGATTTTACATTTTAGAAGTTTTTTTTTCAAAACCCACAATTCCCTAAGCCCAAAACATAAATTAAATGATAAAACAAGAAATAATTCATGAAATATAATTAATTATAGTGGAAGAACACTTACCCATTAGATTTGTGTGAAAAACCCTAAAAGAATCGCCAAAACCTGAGCTCTAGAAGTCAAAATATGTTAAAAATGATGAAACCTCCGATTTTGCAAACTTATATTCTGCCCAGGCGTTAAATGAATCGCGATCGCGGAACATGGTTTGCGATCGCGAAGAAGAAAGAAGAAAGCTGCCCAGGTTGTTCATCGCGAACGCGACAAGGAGTTCGCGAACGCGGAGGAGGAGAACAGGAAGCTATGCGATCGCGTACTGAAGAATGCGTACGCGAAGAACAAAGTTTGGGCATCCAGCAGGGACACATCGTGATCGCGAAAGAATCACTGCGATCGCGATGAAGGAAAAATGGGCGGGGCAAGCAGAACACTACGCGATCGCGGCTTGGGCTACTCGATCGCAAAAGAGGGAAACAGACACTAGAAATAGCAGTTAAAAAATGGAAGAAAATGACCCGTAGCCCATCCGAAACCCCGTTTAATCACACAAACAAGTCATATGACCTAACACGGACTTGCTCGAGGTTTCAAACCACATAAAACAACACTAAAACGATGAATTAAACCAAAAATCAATGAAATTCCTCAAAACTTCTTTAGACATCAAATTTTGCATTTACGGTCCGAATAACATCTAATGAAGTCTGTTTCTTACCAAACTTCACAGATATGACACAAATATTATGTCGAACCTGTACAGGGCTCCGGAACCATAATACGGGCCCGATACCCTAGGTTTCACATATAATTTCATTTTCAAAAACCTCTTTTATTTTTAGAAAACAATTTCTTTTAAAAATTCATTTCTCGGACTTGGGACCTCGGAATTTAATTCCGGGCATACGCCCAAGTCCCGTATTTTCCTACGGCCCTCTGGGACCGTCAAATCACGGGTCCGGTTCCGTTTACCAAAAACGTTGACTGAAGTCACATTCAAATTTCTAATACAAAATTATCATTTTTATCAGTTTTTCACATAAAGGCTTCCCGGCTACACGCCCGGGCTGCGCACGCAAATCGAGGTGAGATAGAAGGAGGTTTTCACGACCTCGGAACACAGAATTAGCTAGAAATATACGGGATGACCTTTCGGGTCATCACACATAACCAATAATGAAAATAGGAATAAGGAACTGATAAACTCGTAGAAGAATTCCCCGCCTTACTCCTATTGTGTCTCTGCCTTCTTAGGTCCAAAGTGTATCAAAAATTCTCAAAATGCCATTTTTCCATGTGTATATACCAATTAGATTCGGGCCGAAATAATTATACCTTCTCCTACGCGAAAAAGGACACTTTTCTTGGACAAAACATGCGCGGCCGCGCTTGACCGCGCATCGACCGCGCACTTTAGCCAGTATTCTACCCCATTTGCGCGGGTCAGTGCGCGGCCGCGCACCTGCCGCGCACTTTTTACCCTGTTCTGTTTGAAATTTGAAAAAACTATAAATATGAAAGTTGTAGCCTTTGAATTAGCTTTCCAACCATATATTGTGGAGCCCAAATGGAGTTCCGAGCGAAAAGTTATGTGCATTTTACTAGACAGTGCGCAATATGCTTACTTGATTATTCGTTCGTTCTTAACTATCATCCACTGATCCCCGAACACGATCCCGACTTAATTCCTTGGGCTTTTACTCATAATTCAAAACTCCAAATCACTTGAATTCATTCCATAATATTTACATAGCTCGGAATCACTTCTACAAGGCATAAAGAACACAATTAATGCAAAACACTAGCGATTAAAGCTCAAATACAATTAAAATGTAATAAATTAGAGAGTAATAAACGACTAAAATACGTAATTATAGCCTATCATTAGTTATTAATTAGATCGCTTTTTGAATTGGATCATTAAACTTTTTATGACGACAAATGTACGCCATGCAATTGTTATATATACACACATGCGTCGCCCAAGAAACCTAACATTTCTTCTCCTTTTTATCATCCATCAAAATCCATCCTCCCTATTTCCTCTAGTTCCTTTCTTCTACTTCTTCCTTTCCCCAATTCACTAATTTTACTGTAAAAGTAGTTTGGTGATTGAAAAAAGAGAGTCTCCATTGAGGTTTTTGGGGTGATCAAGAATGAAGAAAATGGGGAACGATTTGTTGGCATTTGTAGTAATGGTGATTGTGCAATTAGCGTTTGCTGGAATGATTATAATAACAAAGCTAGTAATGGACGGTGGCATGAATCCTTTCGTTCAATCAGCATACAGGCCTATTTTTGCCACCATCTCCATTGCTCCCTTTGCTTGCTTCTTGGAGAGGTATACCTTCTTGTTACCTACAACTTTAAAATTCTTTTTTAAAATTTTTATAACGGACCAGGGTGTATTAAAAACAATGTCTCCACCTTTACAAGGTAGGGCTATGTTTGGCGTATACATTATTTTCTCCAAACCTTACTTGTGAAATATATTATAGTACTGGATTTGGTGGGGTCGTTACTCGTTACTATTACATATGTGGAATAGAGAGAGGAAGCCGGAGAAAGTTGATAGTGAGAAACTCTTACTGACACTACTAATTAGGGTGTCAAATCGAACCGGAAAATCACATCAAGCCTAAAAATCAAACCAAATCGATTAAAAACCTCAATCCGACTAGGTTTGATTTGACTTGGTTTGATATTGATTAGAAAACTCGAATCAAACTGACATATAAGTATATAATTTTTATATATATTTTTAAGACTTTATATTGAATTTTCTTTTAAAAAATATTGAAATATTTGGGATCCTCTCATGTGTTAACCTAGAAAGCGTACATTAACGAAAATTATTCTTAGACGACTAAGAAAATGACTATCATGTATTACTAAGAAAAAATTCTCCCATTAGAATATTATAATAGATCACATGTTTGTCAATTTTTTCAATATTTACTAATATATTCACTTATCAAAACTTTATCTATAATTTTAACAAAGTAAGATCGAAATAATACTCAGTGCAACAAAAAAAAATCGAAAACCCAAAAAACCCGACAAAATCAAACCAATCCAAACCGATATAATTGATTTGGTTTGATTTTGATAAAGATCGAACTAACCCGGTCCATGTACACCCGTACTACTAATTAATAAACTATAAGTTTTTGTGCTGCATGACTGTAATGCAATGACTATGCTCCTTTTCCTCTTTGGCTTTTAAGCTAGAAATAATATAATCAAAATACACTATACTTTTAGAAGGATATTAATCAATTAATAAAATGACTTTTTTCATCCCAGTCAGACCAAGATATAAATAATCAATTAAAATTTCCCTTTTTAATCCTACTCGGGGAACTATTCTTTGGATTAATTTTGGCTCAACTGGTTCAAAAATATTTGACATAAACATTTGTGGAAATGCTCAATTGAAGTACGTACAATAACAAAAAGACTTAATTCAGTCAGTCAGTTATTCAGTTCCGACAATTGTTTCTTAGATGACAATCAAATTAAATTAGTGCTGTAAAAAGACAGCAGCTTTTGTTTTTTTTCTCTTTTTTCTGTTTTGTAGTTGATCAGCAATAGCGATACTTTCTCTAGTGGCACTCTTTCGTTATTTTCTTTTCTCTTTTGCTATTCTCTGTCACTTTTCCCCCCCCTTTTTTGTCTCCAAGCCTTAAACAGCTACACATTTATTGATGTCCCAACCGAGTTATTCAGTGGATGCATTTATTATATATTTAAGATGTGTGTATTTTTAGTTTCTCTGTTCTGATTTATTGGGCATTATTTTTATTTTTCTATTGACTTTGCATAATTCTCTTATTGTTAATTTGTTTCGTATTTAGTAGCAGTAATTCTAAACTAGCTAGATGAGCCAAGTAGACGTTAAGATACGACATCATTTCTGGATATAATCAACGATAATTTTCCTTTTCCTGGAAAATTATATTGATGTCTATACCTTATTTGTCCCTCCAATTGAAAATCTTTTATCATTGTCTCTTGTTTTTAAATTATTTGTTTCCTCATCTTGACAGGAAATCTAGACCCAAGTTGACTCGCTCTATACTTTTCCAGATATTTTTGTGTTCTATTTTCGGGTAAGCATTTTCTTTTCAGTTGGAAAACATATACAATTGCACTCAATCACATAACTCCAACTATTTAGGATTGGGCCGTAATTGTTGTTATAATTACTCTTACTTTATTTACCGTGCAATATATATGCAGGATAACAGTGAACCAATATGTATATTTCATTGGGTTAAAGAATTCAACTCCAACAGTTGTTTCCGCAATTGATAACCTAATCCCAGCTTTCACGTTTCTCATAGCCGTACCCATGGGGTAATTAATTTCTATACGACTTAAAGTACAATTCAAAAATAAAAAATATAAAACTGAACAGGATAAATTAATAGCTGTGGAATTAAACCTTTGTATCAGGGCTGAAAAATTGGGGTTGAGAAGTATAGCAGGACAAGCCAAGTTATTGGGGACAATAGTATGTGTTGGAGGTGCTATGTTATTGTCATTATATCATGGCAAAGTGGTGATTGGTCAATTGGGATTTCACTGGAAATACGCAGAAAGTAGTGGTAAAGATGTTAATTCTTCTGGCCATGGCAACTTTTTGTCTGGACCTTTTCTAGTCATAATGAGCAGTCTCACTTATGCTATTTGGTTAATCATTCAGGTAATACTTCATTTTAAAAAATAGTAAAATTCTTACACCTAGCTTAAACACAAAAAAAGAAGCAAGTTCTTAATTAATTTCCCTATTTAATTTGTGGCTTAATTAGGGAAAGGTAAACGAGAAGTATGCAGCTCCATATACATGCATAACGTTGATGTGCTTAATGGCAAGTGTGGAGAGCGTGATCATTGGCTTTTGCGTCGTCCCAAAACTTTCTGAATGGGCTTTAAACCCCATTAGAGCTATCTCAGTTGTTTATAATGTATGAATTCTTATCCGCTTTATAAATATTTTTTACTCTATCCTTGAAATTTTAACCTTTTATATACTACTAATTAAGCCAATGCCTTATGTCTCTTAGCTTTAATAATTATTTCATCAATTTCTTCATTCTTGAATTAAATAAAGACTAGAAAATAATATCCTATATTTAATTTGTTTAATGCTAATGAGTTTCATGGATT
Source organism: Nicotiana knightiana (assembly GCA_005239525.1). Taxonomy (NCBI): domain Eukaryota; kingdom Viridiplantae; phylum Streptophyta; class Magnoliopsida; order Solanales; family Solanaceae; genus Nicotiana; species Nicotiana knightiana. The sequence continues at coordinate 13,326 of ML378292.1, forward strand.
TTGACTACAGGGAGTTGTGTGTACGTCATTTGCATATTTTCTGAGCTCGTGGTGCATTGAAAGAAAAGGTCCTTTATATGTCTCGATGTTCAACCCATTGCTGTTGGTTATATCTGCATTCCTTAGTTGGACTTTGCTTCGTGAGAAATTGTACCTTGGAGTGTAAGCAAACCCAATCCTTTTCTTTCATATCCTAAGCTAATTTCTTACAAATATTTCGGATTTCTTTGTTCATTCGACGAGATCATTTATGTATTTATTATTTTTATCTATTTATCAGAGTTGTAGGGTCAATCATAATTGTGGTTGGGCTATACGGCTTTCTCTGGGGCCAAAAAATGGAGACAAGTACAGACGACGATATTGAGGTGGTGATAAGTAAAGAGAAGAATCAGTCCACTAAAATTGATTTGGAATTGCAATTACCTCAAAATCCCAGCTTTAATAGTCATCATTCAGTTGTCAAAACTGAACTATGATGTGGCAATAATATATTACTACAAGTACTGGGCTTATATTATGAAATTAATCTCTTGCAATTTATGCATAAGACTATGTATATCATAGTACAATATATGAAAACCATTTACCTTTCACATGTGGAGTATTTGAGACAATTACACACCGTTGGAGTTGGGATATATATTATTAATCATCAGTTTCGTTTAGATATAATATTTATTATGAAATGATATCATACTATTTTGCACTCTATAGGAAATAAAATCCGATCACCCTGTAATTAATATACCTACGCCATTTAGCTTAAATAGATTTAGGCTACAGGTTTTGTCGCAGGGTGATCGATACATAGACTGTTTCGTGGGTTATTTTACAGAAAAATTAGAAAATTCTAAAAATGATTTGTATCCGTTACCATAATGGTAGAAAGAATGATATTAGGGAGGGCAGGACCCTTTATTTGACCCGTTCCTATAAGTCGGATGCAATCCCTTATTTGAGAAAAGTCTTAAAGATAGTTTATAGAGAGGTGCTCGAACCGAAGTTCAATGATATTTCAAAAAATAATGGACTAAATATTACCGAACAAACTAATACTAGCAAATACCAAAATGCTGTGTTGGAATTGTTGCGTAAATCAGAAGTAGACAGGTACGATAGTTATAAATTATACGAATTACAAAAGAAGATTGAAGAACAAGCATATCCATATGATGATATACAGAGTTTGTTTGAGGCTACACCTATGATGATTAGTCTTTTGGTTAAGAAGGATGCGCCCTCTGCTAAGGAGTATCTTAAAGCTAGTAAGAAACTCACTTCCGGTGAGTTGGTATTCTAGAATTCTATTTAGGGTGAATGTGTATCTTTTAAAGATTTTTACTTTGTGCCTAAGTTATTTTTCCCCTATAAATAGAGGGGTCTTACTGTTTAACCAAAGAATTAGATCCCTTGACTAAAACTATTTCTAGGATGAACTCGGGTTATGATAATCAAGGAAATATAGAAAAATGAATAATAAACAATATTGCAGAAAGATAAAAAAGCGAAGTAAATTGTATTCGAGAATCAGATGTCTTTACAAGCTGTATTATCCTCCTTATATAGGAGATTCCTTGATATAACGTACAACTCTTGCTATGGTTGCTCATTAATGACTAATTATGACATTAATGAGGCGTTACAAAGGATAAGGGTAATGGGGGTACAGTTACATAACGTTTGAGTAATCAATTGTGGGTCCTTGAATCTGCCCGTAGCTTTATCTAGATTCATTCTGACTGTGCCTCTCCCCTGTGTTGATCAGGTTGAGTTTTCCGTGGCTGATAAGCTCGAGGGTGTACTGAATCGTGTCTCTTTGTTCCGTACCACTTCAAAGAATCACATCCAGCTGTCACGTTTTCATATGTCCACGTGACTGGCTGAGTTGTCAAAAGCTGGCTTACGTGTGAAACTCTTTTTTACCAATACAGATAGTCCCCTCACTTACCATATATTTAACGATTAATATTTGGTAAGTGGATATTCATTTATGGCGGGAATATTTTGCCGCCGCTTTTCCTCGAAACACTGTATCCTTCTCTGCACCATAGGCGTCGTTTGTCACTTCCATTTAATGCTCATACCACGTGTCCTTTTTGGATTGTCTCTGCATTTACTCGACACCTTTTAGGGCTTTTTGCGGCTGAGCCAGTCCCGAAGTGACATCTTCAATTATGACTTTTCATCATTATTTTCCTTTTTTCCCATGTTTGACGGTTGTTCTCAAGTATAAAGACCTTTCATCTTTTCTTTGCTTCCACGAAACACTTTTCTAACTTTGTCTTTTGTAAAGAACTTTCTTCTTGCCTTTGTAAACATGTCTTCTTCAAACCAACCTCAGGGAGTAATAGATATTGAAAATTTAACGCCATCTTTTGCTCCGACTAGGAGTCGGAGGGGTGGTAGACTTAGAAGTTTAGGATCCACTCCTTCGAGGGGCTACTCTTCTTCTCAGATAGTTCCTTCTCCTTCCACTAGATCTCTAGTTTCTTCGAGGTTTAAGGTTTCTCGGTCTTTGTCTAGAGGTAGAGGTGAACGCCTTCGTGAACTTGGAGTTGATGAAATTGTCCTTGCTGAGTTTGTTTTTGCTAGAGATAGTCAAGTTCTTGTAGACCAGTCTTCTTCCCTTGAAAGTGTCGAAAGGTATCCAACCCTTATAACTGAGGGTCAGATTTCCCTTGTTCGTAGGGAGTGCTTTTGGAGGCCTGATTTCCCTGTCTATATTCCGAATAGTAATCAAAGAATAACGTCTTACAAGACGGGATATTCTTTTNGACCCCCCATCGACCCAGTCATAATTGAATTCTGCCATTTTTTTCTATATCTGCTTAGGACAAGTTGGTCCGCTTGTGTGGAGAGTTGTCGCATGTCTTAGCAGTTTGGCTTCTTTAGCCTCGGTTCCTTTTACTTTCAACCATCTTATTCATCTCTACTCTCCTGCCTTATTTCGTAAAGGAGTTTTTACTCTGACTGCTAGAAGCAAAAGAGTGTTGGTAACCCCTGGAGATGATAAGGATAGGGGTTGGTACCTTCGGTATGTTGTTGTACCCACTTTTGGTTTAGTGGGTGAAGAAAATCTTCCCTTCCATGAGAAGTGGAATCGTGTACGTGAGTATGCTTTAGCTCACATTTATTTACTTTTCCTCGTTTTGACTTGAGATGTTTTATTAACACCGTATCTGTTTCTTCTTCTCTCAGCAATCATGGATATTGTTGAGAATGTCTCCAGTATCCGTGATTGGGTAGAAAAATTATTGTCTGTTGCTCCTTTAGAAGAGAGATCTTGGAAGTACCTCGCTGGGAGGTATGGTTGGCATGTAAAGACCCACGGTAAGTGAAGCTCTTGTTCTTGTTTCTTTCCTTACTCGAATCTCTTCTTTCTTTGTCGTTTAACTTTTCCCCTTTTAATAGGGTTCTCTGCTCGTGGGGTGTCTAGTTCATCTATCCCGAAGATGTCTTTGGCTCATGCCCAAGAAATTATTGTTGGTTCATCTTCCTCGAAGAGGAATATTGGTAAGTCTCGTTCCGTAGAAGAAGAAGAAGAAGAAGAAGAAGGTGCTTTAGTACACATGCCATAGAGAAGGCGGGTGGTTTCAGATGATGAGCTTACACCCTTGACCTTACCTTCCGTGTCTGTGGTTGAGCCCTCTACCCTTGATAATGTTTCACATTTCCCTATTCATAAGTCCGTGGATTGCCTGTTTCATGAAGGTGTTGACCTTGCTCTTGACGATGTCCCTCTGGCTGCTGTCTTTCCTTCTTCTTTAAGAGAAGCTGTCTCATCTGTTCCTTTGGCTATTTCGGCTTATGCTGTTGCTTTGCCCGTAACTTCCTCGACTCTTCAACCCTCCGTGCCTGCTGCTTTGCCCGTGGCTTCTCCAGCTCCTCAACCCTCTGTGCCTGTTGATGTTTCATCTCTGCCTGCTTCCATGCCTTCCATTAGGGAAGTAGGGTCTTCCAGTAGAGAGATGCGGCAGGTGGTAATAGAGGTTCCAACTGAGGGGAATCTTTTCAAGAAAACGGGTGAGCCCAAAGTGTGGCTCAAGCCTTTGATAGGTCCCTCTGAGAAAGCCAAGCTGGCCAGCCACGGTGCTCTTACATGGGCCAATGAGGTCGTGCATACTTCTTTGAAGGTACGATGCAGGTTATCCTTTTTCATTTTCGTATATGAAATTTACCATATATGACTGGTTTATTTCTTGTAGATTAACCTTATAGGCATGGAGCTCATGAAGAGGATTTCAAACACGGACCAGGAGACAAAAGAGTTGCAGGCCGATGCTGATAATTGGAAAACACAGTATGATAGCCTAAGGATTGACATGGATGCTTTAGAAGAGGAAAAGAGTACCTTGAAGCGGCATATGAGACTCATGGCAGCAGAACTGGTATTAGAGAAGGCTTCTTCCAGTCAGGCTGATAAAGACAAGAGTGTTCTGGAGTCTTCGTTCGCTGAGCAGCTGTCCCGTGCCTCAGAGGAGATTAGAGACTTGAAAAACTTGTTGGGGCAGAAGGAGGAATACTCAGNAATGTCTCGTGCCTTAGAGAAGATTAGAGACTTGAAAAACTTATTGGGGCAGAAAGAGGAATACTCAGGCGAGCTCGTGTAATCACTCACTCGTACTCAAGAGGACCTTCGTAAGGCTTTAGATAAAGCTCAAACTCTAGAGGAGTCGATTGTCCGTTAAGGGCCGCCCATGAAGCTGCGGAAGCGGAGAAGGACAGATTGAGAGCTGAGCTTCGAGTGTGGGCAAGGGATTATGAAGATCTTGAAGAGGTTGCTGCTGTCGATGTGAGATGGGCATACATGAATTCTCTCCTTGACACATTGACGGAAATGAGTCAAGAGGGTTTCGACCTTAGTGCTGAAATAGCTAAAACTAAGGAAGCCATGGAGAAGGCTCAACAAGGTCATAACCTTTCTTCACCTGATGGTGAGACTCCAACCGCTCATTCCTCTTCATCCCTAGTTGCTCCCGCTCCTTCTGCCAGTGAAGTCAACCCCTCTCTTGAAGAAGTTTAGTTGGTTCATCCCCTTTTTTTTCTTTGTCCCAATTGGTGGTTACCCCCAGTCCCATCGGAGGTAAATTTGGATTTCTTTAAAGTCCCCAAATGACAACTTAGGGGTACCTCAATGTATATAAAAAATTCCATACGGCTATATAAGTTAATACTTAGTTTTTTGCTTAGCCGTTTTAATATATTAATGCTAATATGACTTTTGTTGAGTTTTTATTTCACTCTTTAAGTCTTTTGTATGCTTCATTTTTCGAGGTTTTAGTTTTACCTTTGAGTTTTGCATGTAGAATGCTTTAGATTACTCGTACCTTTTTGTAATATGCGCATTATCATATTAAATGTGTGCCTTTTTTTAGTAGGCATAATTTATGGAAGAGGGCCCTTTATAATTAACATGAAGAAGACGTCTCAACTTCATGATAATGCAATAGAGTGATAGGAATTTTTACACATGTTTAAGAATGTTTCCAAGGAAAGTGTTTTGCTTGAACTTTCATGACATTTTACATGTGTTTGATTATCGTCTAAAACTCATGTTGCAACTGTTTTTGTTTAACAGATTTGGTATACTCTTGTATTTTGTAACTGTTTTTCGTAGGTAACAGTTTTTCGATATTAATACAAGGGAACAACTATTTTTTACTAGTAACCGTTTTTATAAAGATTGGGGTTTTTACCCGCTATTATTTTCGTTGGAAATAGTTTTCTAATAAGTACGAGGGAAATGTTTTCTTATTTGTAACTGTTTTTATTTGATAACAGTTTTCTGAACAAATACAAGGATTTAGATCTTTCATCCATAACTGTTTTATTTGATAACAGTTTTTTGAACAAGTATAAAGATGTACATTTCTTTCTCCTGACTAACATTTTGCCTTTCAACCTGAACATGTTCGAAGGTTTTTGCTTTTTGCATTGGCTTTGTATTTGGATGACTCTTTTGATTTCTTTCGATTCTGCTCGTATCACTTATCTTGTTGGGTAGATGTGTCTTCAGGCTCGAGCTTTTGACTTTCTGATAGTCTTCTTTGCTTCGTCTTAGCCTTCCATACTTATAGTCCCCCAAGTGTTTGAGCTTTGAAGAATGAAATCTCGAGCACTTGATTATTTTCTCCTTGTGGTCCTTTTCCTGAAAAGGAAAAACATTCCAGACTCGAAGGTATATAGTTTTTTAGATGATGACTACTTAACCCTTTTAAAGCGTCCATCAGAAAATGTAACCCTAGACCGGAATTGTGATTTCCTCGCGTCTTTGCAGGTCTAATATCATCATCTGGTGATGGGTTAGCTTTATGCCTATCATCTAAAAAAGTTAGTAAATTTTTTAAATATTCAAAATAAAATCGAACGTGTGATACCTGACGGGGGGTATCTTTTCCTTATAAGTAATACTTATTTAGGTGGATGGCGTTCCAGCTTGTTGGTAGAACTCTACCGTCCATGGATTCCAACTCTAGGTGCCTTTCCCAGGTATGCCTCGGATTTTGTAAGGTCCCTTCCCAATTTGGATTTAGCTTTCCTGGAGCTGCTTCTTTCGTTGATTGAAAGACTTTCTTGAGGACAAAGTCCCCATTCTTGAAGTACCTGAGATGAGCTTTACGGTTGTAATAACGCTCTATGATTTGTTTTTGAGCTGCCATCCGTATCAATGTTGCTTCTCTCCATGGTTCGAGCAGGTCCAGGTTGGTCATCAATTCGTCGTCGTTTTCTTCCTCCATGGCTGTTGAGAACCTTATGCTTGGTTTGCCAATATCCACAGGTATTAAGGCTTCTGAGCCATAAACAAGTGCGAATGGAGTTTCTCCCGTGGCTATTTTTGAAGTTGTTCTGTATGCCCATAGTACCGCTGGTAACTCATCAGGCCAGTTTCCTTTGGCTTTATCCAGTCGCTTCTTTAGATTGTTGATGATGACCTTATTTGTTGACTCAGCTTGACCATTAGCCACGGGGTGGTACGCTGTTGAAGTGATCCACTTGATTTTCCAACTTTCAAAGAATTCTGTGATTTGCGAGCCTATGAATTGTGGGCCATTATCGCACACGATTTCCTTTGGTATTCCAAAGCGGCATATTATGTTTCGCCATAAGAAGCTTTTAACTTCCTTTTCTCGCACTTGTGAACGCTTCTGCCTCTACACATTTTGTAAAATAGTCGGTTAGCACGAGTAAAAACCGTACCTGTCCTTTAGCTGTGGGAAGAGGTCCCACTATGTCCATACCCATTTCATGAAAGGCCGTGGGGATATTATTGGATGCAATAATTTTGCTGGTCGATGCATGTTATTTGCAAAACTTTGGCACCTGTCGCATTTGGATACGAAGTTCTCGGCTTCTTCTTCCATCTTAGGCCAATTGTATCCAGCTCTGATTATGGTTTTCACTAAGGATATAGCCCCTGAGTGATTTCCACAGTGTCCTTCGTGGACTTCTTTCATCACAAAATCTATTTGGTTAGGTTCGAGGCATTTAGCTAGGGGTCCTCCGAACATCTTGCGATAAAGGAGTTGCGAATAAGGCAGTACCGTGCATTTTTGCAGCGAAGTGCTTGAGCTGCTTTCCTGTCTTCAGGTACGGTGCCATTCTGCAAAAAATTAAGAATTTTGTTTCTCCAGTCCCAAGTTAGGTTGTTGAAAGTTACCTCATTCCTGTCCTGGTCTATCATTGAATGAAATAGTTGGATGACAATTGCATTGTCCTTGTTTGTTACTTCCGTGACTGTTGCGAGGTTAGCTAACGCATCTGCTTCTGCATTTTCCTCTCTAGGTATTTGCATTACCTTCCACGTTTTGAATTGTCTCACGAGCTCTCGTGTTTTTCAAGATACTGTTGCATTCGAGTCTCTCGAGCGATGTAAGTCCCCCTGTATCTGATTTACTACCAGTTGGGAGTCGCTTTTGATCACAATTTGCTCGATTAAGAGCTCCCATGCGAGTTCAAGCCCTGCAATAACAGCTGCGTACTTTTCTTCATTGTTAGTTATAGGATAACACTTGATAGCTTGCCGTGTCTTTTCACCCGTGGGTGATATTAAGACTATGTGTAAGCCGACACCTTTTATATTTGAGGAACCATCGGTGAATATGGTCCATAGGCATGGATTAGCACCGTTAAAAAGTTGTAACTCTTTCTCTACTTCAGGAACAATGCTATTACTAAAGTCAGCAACAAAATCAGCTAATATTTGAGACTTAACTACAGTCCTAGGCTGATAGATTATTTCATGCTCACTTAATTCTATGGCCCACTTGGCTAATCTTCCTGACAATTCCTGTTTATGCAAAATATTTCTTAAAGGATATGAAGTCACAACAGTGATTGGGTGACATTGAAAATATGGTCGTAATTTTCTAGATGCCATTATTAAAGCTAAAGCTAACTTTTCCAGATGTGGATATCTAGTCTCAGCATCTAGCAAAGTTTTACTTACATAATATATAGGTGATTGTTTACCTATTTCTTCTCTTACCTGTACTGCACTTACAGTAATTTCTGAGACAGCCAGGTAGATGTACAATCATTCCCCTTCTTTTGGTTTTGAAAGCAGTGGTGGTTTCGATAGATAAATCTTCAGATTCTTGAGGGCTTGCTGACATTCTTTAGTCCATTCGAACTGATTCTGCTTTTTGAGAACTGAGAAGAATTTAAAACGTCTTTCGGAAGAAACCTTCCCAAAGTTGCTATTCTACCAGTTAGTCTTTGAACTTCCTTTTTATTTGTTAAAATATCGGGTATTTCTTCTATAGCTTTAATTCAAGCGGGATTTACCTCTATTCCCCTGTTTGATACAAGGAAACCCAAAAATTTACCTGATTGCACTCCAAAAGCGCATTTCTCTGGATTTAGCTTCATATTATACCTGCGTAAGATATCAAAAGCGGTAGAGAGATGCTGGAAATGTTCTTGTGCTTGTATTGATTTTACCAACATATCATCAATATAGACTTCCACCGTCTTTCCAAGATGTTCTTGGAACATTTTAGTCACTAACCTTTGATAGGTGGCTCCAACATTTTTCAAGCTAAAGGCATAACTTTATAACAGTAAGTCCCTCTGTTTGTAATGAAGGAAAGTTTTTCCTCATCTGAGGGATTCATTTTAATCTTATTATAACTAGAATATGCATCTAAGAAGCTTAATAATTCATGACCTGCTGTGGCATCAATCATTTGATATATATGTGGCAATGGGAATGAACCTTTGGGGCATGCTTTATTTAAATCCGTATAATCTATGCATACTCTCCATTTGCCATTCTTTTTAGGTACTACACGGTATTCGCTAGCCAGTTAGGGTACGTTACCTCTCGTATCGAACCAATCTTCAAGAGTTTCTGACCTCTTTGTCGATCACTTATTTTTTGAATGGTCCTTGATTTCTTTCTTTCTGCTTAAGATCTACGAAGGATAAATCTTCATTTAGTTTATGAGTCATCATTTCTGGTGGGATGCTTGTCATATCTGAGTGGGACCACGCAAAGCAGTCTGCATTAGCCTTTAAATAATCAATTAACTTACCTCTTCGAGCGGGGCCTAGTCTCGTGCGTATATACACTTTCTATTCAGGCTTTTGTTCAGACAATGGAACAACTTCGAGCTCTTCCGTAGTTGTTTTGATGTGCTCGTCTTCCTCCGGTTCATTAATGACATGCGGTCTGGAATCCTCCATTTAGAGGGGAATTTAATTACCTGATGCAATATGGAGGGTATTGCTTTCATGTCGTGGATCCATGGCCTTCCCACGATCACGTTATAAGCCATGTCAGTATCGATGACTTGGAACCTGATACTTTTGATCACCCCCTCAACATAAGTGCTAAGATCAATTTCTCCTTCTGTTATAACCATAGAGTTATCGAACCCTGATATGGATCGTGCCCTTGGTATTACTTGATTCCCAGTAGCATTTCTTCCATGACTCTTAGCAAAATTATATTGACTGAACTGCCTGGATCAATCAACACTCTTTTTACGTTAGTGTCATGAATAAGTAAGGATATTACCAGAGCATTGTTGTGAGGAAGCATTAATCCACCGATATCTGCATCATCGAAGGTTGTATCGTCCTCTTCCATATTTTCACGAGCCCGTTTTCCATGTGTAATTGTGAACTTTGTGGTTGTTTTGCAGACCACTCTGTTTACTTCTTCACCTTCGTATATCATGTCGACGGTTCGTTTTAGAGAAGGAGGATTTTGGGGCTCCTGCATGTTCCTCATATATGCCTGTTTACCTTTATCACTAAACAATTCTATTAAATAGCCCTGTTTCAATAGATTTTCTACTTCACCTTGTAAAAATCTGCAATCCGCAGTTTTGTGCCCATGATCATTATGGAATTCACACCAGTGATTTGGGTTCCTTCTATTTGGATTTGATCGCATCTCTTTGGGCCATTTAACCTTGTCTCCTATGTTCCTCAATATTGAGACAAGTTCAGTAGTACTTACATTAAAGGTATGATCCCCAATTTGAGTATTACCTCTAGGTCGTTCATCTCGATCTTTTCTGTATCTAGATGAGGATGAGACTACGTCTCTTCCTTGTGGTCTATAATACGACCTAGTATTTTCGAACCTGGGGCGAATATCGCATCCCGAGGGTCCTAAGTAAGGATCCTACCTGTTTTTACCTGATTTTCTATCTGATTCAGGACGTGTGGATCTGGAATGATCTTCATCTCTCGAACGAGCAATGATATCTTCTTCTATTCTGAGTTTAGTACTATACCTGTTATATACATCGTTCCATGTTGTAGCGGGGAATTCTCTTAGACTTTCCTTAAGTCATCTCGTGGCTTCTGAGCTTTTATCGTTTAGGTTGCTTGCAAATGCCATGGCTGCCCAATTATCAGGCACACTGGGTAACTGCATTCTTTCTCATTGAAACCTGTCTACAAACTCACGGAGTAGTTCTGTGTCTCCTTGTTTTATTTTGAATATGTCATCCATTCTCTTCTCAACTTTTTGTGCACCAGAGTGTGCTTTTATAAACGAACCTGCAAGCTCAGCAAAAGAGTCAATAGAATTTTTCAGGGAGAAGAGAATACCAGGTTAGGGCCCTTTTGTTAAGTGTTTCCCCAAGTTTTTTGACAAGGACTGATTCAATCTCTTGTTTTGTTAAGTCGTTGCCTTTTACTCCAGTAGTGAAAGCAGTCACATGATCACGTGGGTCAGTTGTTCCATCATATTTGGGAACGTCAGGAATTTTAAACTTCTTGGGTATAGGCAAGGGTGCCGCACTTGGCTTCCAAGGTTGTTGAGAATACCTATCAACATCAATGCCTTTGATGATAGGTGGTAATCCAGGAATTTGCTCAATGCGATCGTTTTGCTCCTTCATTTGTTTCTGCATGGTTAGCAGTAAATTTTGTAATTTTGAGTTATTAGATATACTTGGTCTCGTTTCGAGAGATTTATTAGGAGTATCTCCTCTTCGTGAGTTTTCCAACCCAGATTGAGGATTTTCCATGGTGATGGTATTATTGGGGGGTGGCGTCGGTGGTGTAGGTAACGCTGCCGGTAATCCTCTGGAAAATTCTTGCAAAGCTTGGCTCACATACTCTGCAATCATTTACTTTACACGATCTTGTTCCACAGTTTGATCATTATCACCATTGTCGTTATTGGATCTTTCTGGGGATTGTTCCCTTGAACCACGTGGGGTTCCTGAAGGTGATGGAACTGGGGTTCCACTCCTTTGCTTCTTGTTGTCGTTGAAGTTCGACATAGTTCAAAGGATATCACTTGGAAAGTAAACAAAGATTATCAGATTCCCGGTAACGGAACCAATTTGTTTAACCAAAGAATTAGATCCCTAGACTAAAGCTATTTCTAGGATGAACTCGGGTTACTGATAATCAAGAAAATATAGAAAAATGAATAATAGACAATATTGCAGAAAGATAGAAAAGCGAAGTAAATTGTATTCGAGAATCAGATGCCTTTACAAGCTGTATACTCCTCCCTTATATAGGAGATTCCTTGATATAACGTACAACTATTGCTATGGTTGCTCATTAATGACTAATTATGACATTAATGGGGCGTTACAAAGGATAACGGTAATTGGGGTACAGTTACATAACGTTCGAGTAATCAATTGTGGGTCCTTGAATCTGCCGTAGCTTTGTCTAGATTCATTCTGACCGTGCCTCTCCCCTATTTTGATCAGGTTGAGTTTCATGTGGCTGATAAGCTCGAGGGTTTACTGAATCGTGCCTCTTTGTTCCGTACCTCTTCAAAGAATCACATCCACCTATCACGTTTTCCCGTGTCCACGTGACTGGTTGAGTTGTCAAAAGCTGGCTTACGTGTGAAACTCTTTTTTACCAATACACTTACCCCATTGTAAATCATTCCAAAATTTAATAAGAATTTTCTCTCTCGCTATCTCTGCAATATTGTTCTTGTTCTTTTATTGTTTCATAACACGTTATCAGCACGAGACTCTACCGTCTCAAGAAGCTCTTTGAGAAGATTAAGGTATAACTTTTCTCCTCTTTTTAATTATGACTGACATTATGAAAAGAAAGTTCGTTGCCCTTGAAATTTCGGGCAAGAACTATATGACATGGGTGTTGGATGCTGAAATCCATTTAGATGCAATGGGTCTTTGAGACGCTATTAAAGATAAAAATAAAGCATCTACCAAAGACTGTGCTAAGGCCTTAATTTTCTTGCGCCATCACCTTGATGAAGGGTTGAAAATAGAATATCTCACAGTCAAAGATCCACTTGTTTTGTGGAATGGCTTAAAGGAAAGATATGACAACTTAAAGTTGGTCACTCTTCCACAAGCAAGATATGATTGGGCTCATCTGAGGCTCCAAGACTTTAAGTCTGTTTCTGAATATAATTCTGCAATGTTCAGAATTACTTCTAAATTGAAACTCTGTGGAGATACTATCACCGACTATTATATGCTTGAAAAAACATTCACAACATTTCATGCCTCCAATACGGTCTTGCAACAACAATACTGAGAGTAAGGTTTCAAGAAGTACTCTGAGTTGATTTCTCTTCTCCTTGTGGCTGAACGAAATAATGGCTTGCTCATGAGAAATCACGAAAATCGACCCACTGAGTCTACACCATTGCCTGAAGTAGATGAGGTGTATTCCCATTATGCCAAGCGTGGAAAAGGTCGTGGACCTATTCGTGGTCGTGGTTGTAGTCATGGTCGTGGTCGTAGCCATGGACAAGGAAGAAATTTTCTAGGTGTTAATCACCCCCCAAAGAAAAATAACCACTAAAGTGGAAAGGGAAAGACAAGAAGCCAAAGGCAAATGGTTCAGAAACTGAATGTTATCGTTGCGGTGGAAAAGGGCATTGGGCAAATATTTGTCGTGTACCAAGACATTTAGTTGAGCTTTATCAAGCATCTCTAAAGAATAAAGGCTTTGAAACCAAATTTGTCTTTGACAATGATTTTGACATCATCCACTTGGAAGTGGCAAACTTCTTTGAGCACCCTGATGGAAAATAGACCACTTGATCGGTAATGGATCCGTGGTTAAAGATGATTGAGTAGTTTAATTTTTATTTTTGCCTATTCATAATAGTTAGTGAATAAACTTTGTGTAATCATAATTTTTTACATGAGTAATAGTCATTAGTACCAATAAGTATTATTTATTTTATGGAATAGTGTTAGTTCGTTTTGATTAAATATAGTTCTAGTATTTCTTTTAAAGAAATCAATAATAGTACATGTTTTGGTGCGTAACACGTTGTCACCTTTCTCTAATTGCATAACACATAACACATGTGGGTAATTAGTTATATGTGATTGTAATTCCAGTGATATCTCGTGAAACTTTGTCATCTTGTTTTCTTTTGGCCTATTTATGCTTACTAATAATAATCAAGATGTAGTATCAGCTAAAGAAGTACAAAGAATGAGAATGCCAGAATAGAAAATTCATTGGTTACTGTGAAAAAAAGAACAAAACCAAGATTATGCTTACTAACTTTTAGTTTTTTGTAAGTTTCGAAGAGAATTCTAAAAGTTAAGAATTCAGAATTATTAACTGGAAGGGAAAAGTGACAGCGGTGAAGTGTGACACACCCCACGAAAATACACGTTTGAAAATACACGTCTTCTTCTGAAAATTATTAAATTTTGTAATTTTCAGCCACAATCTATTAACAGGAATTATTTGTATCATAAATAATATTTGCTCGAAATTGCATTATAAGTCATTATTGAGTTATTGATTTAACTTTATTTATTTTCCTTTTTCTCTGTAAATACTAATATTTATTTGTATATCCCTTTTGTATGTCAAACCATGGGAAGAAAATATGGATAATTCACAAAGCAAACTTGGATCAAAGTTTAATTGTAAAAATATTTGTTTAGTTGATTCATGTACGATACATACAATATTCAAAGAGAAGAAATATTTCTCTCGTTTAAGTATGTGTAAGGCAGATGTTACTACAATTTCTGATAATAGTAAATTAATTGAAGGCTCTGGAAGAGCTGCTATAACTCTGCCTAAGGGAACAATACTTATCATAGAGAATGCAATGTTCTCCTCCAAGTCCAAAAGGAACTTGTTGAGTTTTAAAGATATCCGCCGAAATAGATATCACATTGAGACAATAGATGAGAATAATCTTGAATATCTCATCATTACCAAGAATGTCTCCGTCCAAAAGAGGGTTACTGAGAATTTCCCGTCTTTATCTTGTGGCATGTATTGGACAAGAATTAGTGCAATTGAGACACATTCTATTGTAAACCAAAAGGTTACTGATTCTAATACTTTTGTACTTTGGCATGATCAATTGGGACATCCTGGATCAATTATGATGAGACGAATTATAGAAAACTCAAATGGGAATCCCTTAAAGAATTTAAAGATTCTTTTAAATAATGAATTTTCTTGAACTTCTTGTTATCAAGACAAGTTAATTATAAGACCATCACCAACAAAGGTTGGGATTGAGTCCCCTGCGTTTTTGGAACGTATACAAGGGGACATTTGTGGACCTATTCACCCACCTAGCGGGTCATTTAGATTCTTTATGGTCTTAATATATGCATCCTCTAGATGGTTTCATGTGTGCCTATTGTCATCTCGCAACCTCGCGTTTGCAAAATTAGTGGCACAAATAATCCGACTATGGGAATAATTTTCTGATAATCCAATTAAGTCTATTAGACTTGATAATGTTGCTGAGTTTTCATCCCAAGAATTTAATGATTATTACTTATCAATTGGAATAAAAGTGGAACATCCTGTAGCTAATATTTACACTCAAAATGGCCTTGCAGAGTCTTAATTAAACGTCTGCAATTGATAGCAAGACCGTTACTCATGAAAACGAGGTTGTCCACTTCTGTTTGGGGTCACACCATTTTGCATGCAACACTGCTAGTTCGTCTCTGACCGACAAATTATCATAAATATTTCCCGTTGCAATTAGTTTTGGGTCATGAACCTAATATATCCCATTTAAGAATTTTTGGATGCGCAATACATGTTCCTGAAGCACCGCCATATCTCACCAAAATGGGTCCCCAAATAAGGTTAGGAATATATGTTGGGTTTGAATCGCCCTCCATTATTCACTATCATAAAATATTAACGGGGGATTTATTCACTGCTCGATTTGCAGACTGTCGATTCGATGAGATACTTTTCCCAAAATTAGGGGCAGAAACTGGTGAAACCAAACGAGAAATTTTGTGGAAAAATTCATCATTATCTCATCTTGATCCACGTACCTTTATTTATGAAAAAGAGGTGCAAATGATTATCCATTTGCAAAGAATAGCAAATCAAATTCCAGACGCATTTACGGATTTGAAAAGGATAGCAAAATCATATATCCATGCAGAGAATGTTCCAATCCGTATTGATGTCCCTATTGGACAATCTTCTAGTGTCATAGCTAATGGGTCAAAAGCACGCCTAAAATGTGGCAGACCATTGGGTTCTAAGGATCGAAATCCTAGAAAAAGTAAAACAAATGATCAAAATGACACTACGAAAGAGTCCCACGAAGAAATCCACGATTTAATAAATTCTGAGATTCATGAGGAAACCACTGAACCCGAGACTCAAGAAAATAAGGAACTAGCAATAAATTTAATCGATATTGAGACAAATTTGAATCGATTGGATATAGTGGTGGATTATGAATTTGCATATAATGTTGCATCTAACATTATGCAAGATAATGAGGACCTTGAACCTCAATCTGTTGGAGAATATCGACAAAGACATGATTGGCCAAAATGGCAAGAAGCAATCTAATAAGAGTTGAATTCACTTGCGAAACATGAAGTTCTTGGGCCTGTAGTCCAAATACCTAATGGTGTTAAGCCTGTTGACTATAAATGGGTCTTTGTACGCAAGAGGAATGATAAAAATGAGGTACAAAGATATAAGGCATGCCTTGTTGCACAAGGATTTTCACAAAGGCTTGGTATCGATTATGAAGAGACATATTCACCTGTATGGATGTTATAACGTTGCGTTATCTCATTAGTTTTGATGTCCATGAAAAGATTGACATGCATTTAATGGATGTGGTTACCGCCTACTTTTATGGCTCACTTGATAATGAGATATACATGAAAATTCCCGAGGGATTAAAATGCCTAACGCACATAATTCAAAGTCCCGGGAAATATTTTCAATCAAATTGCAAAGATCTTTGTATGGTCTAAAGAAATCAAGACGTATGTGGTATAATCTTCTTAGTGAGTACTTATTAAAGGAAGGTTATATAAATGATGCCATTTTCCATGTGTTTTTATAAAGAAAACAACATCAAAATTTGTTGTACTTGCCGTATATGTTGATGACATAAACCTTATTGGAACTCCTATAGAACTCCAAAAGGCAATTGATTATTTAAAGAAATAATTCGAGATGAAAGATCTCGGAAAGACAAAATTATGTCTTGGTTTGCAAATTGAACATTTGGCAAACGAAATTTTTGTTCATCAATGTACCTACATAGAAAAGGTATTGAAACAGTTTACATGGATGGAGCACATCCATTAATTGCTCCGATGGTTGTTCGATCACTTGATGTGAATAAAGATCCATTCAGTCCTCAAGAAAAGAACGAAGAGCTACTTGGTCCTGAAGTACCATATCCTAGTGTATTTGGTGCACTTATGTATCTTTCCAACACTACAAGGCTTGACATAACTTTTTCAGTTAATGTCTTAGCAAGATATAGCTCTGCTCCTACAAGGAGACATTGGAATGGAATCAAACACATATTACGTTATCTAAAAGTAACTACCGATATGGGCTTATTTTATGGCAATAATTGCAGTCCCGATCTTGTTGGTTATGCCGATATTGGGTATTTACCTGATTAACACAAGGCCCGATCTCAAACAGTTTATGTGTTTACCTATGGAGGCACTGCCATATCTTGACGATCGACTAAGAAATCAATTATGGCTACTTCATCTAATCATGTTGAGATAATTTCTATTCATGAAGAAAGTCGAGAATGTGTGTTGTAGAGGTCCATAATACATCATATTCGAGACAAATGTGGTTTGAAGTGTGACAAACTACCCACGATTTTGTATGAAGAAAGTGCGACATGCATATCCCAATTGAAGGGAGAATTCATAAAAGGAGATAGGACAAAGCATATTTCATCAAAGTTATTTTTCACACATGATCTTCAAAAGAATGATGATATCAATGTGCAACAGATTCGTTCAAGTGATAATATGGCTGATTTGTTCAGAAAATCTTTACCAACATCTACCTTCAAGAAGCTAATACACAATATCGGGATGCGAAGGCTCAAGGATGTAAATTGATGCTCTCATAAGGGGGAATTAATGCGCGTTGCACTCTATTTTCCTTACAAAGATTTTTTCTCACTGGATTTTCCTTGCAAGGTTTTTAATGAGGCAACCAAAAGGCGCATTTCTAAACATGTATACTCTTTTTCCTTTTCTAAAATATTTTTCCATTGAGTTTTATTTTAGTTAAGGTTAACGAGGCATATTATTTGTTGAATAGATATCCAAGGGGGAGTGTTATAAATAGAATTCTATTTAGAGTGAATGTCTATCTTTTAGAGAGTTTTACTTTGTGGCTAAGTCATTTTTCCCCTATAAATAGAGGGGTCTTACCCCATTGTAAATCATCCCAAAATTCAATAAGAATTTTCTCTCTCTCTTTCTCTGCAATATAGTTCTTGTTCTTTTATTGTTTCATAACAATTCAATTTTAATAAAGTTTTAAGTAGATCATATATTAGTCTGTGTCCTTTGCTTATATAGTAGATGATTTAGTGTATAGAGTTTAGCTTATACACGGAAGATTAGATCATCGGTTCTTATAAGTATAAAGTTTGAGTTCACAATCTAAGGATGGAATTCGACAAACCATTAGGAATTATTGTAGCACAAGATTAAATATAATTTATCTTGATTATGGGAATGGTTTAATTCCAACTTCTTGTGCTAGTACATTTTGTATGTATTGTGTCACACCTCCTTTTTCCGAAACGAGGGTTGGATATGGGAGTTTTTTCCAATTTAAGTGACATTATTCGGATTTGGGATTTATTTATTAGTTTCAGAGTCGCCACCCGGATTGTTTACGGTGTTCCAGGACACCATTTATTTATTCAAATCCCAAACTGAGGAAATTTTGACTCTGTTTAAAATGTCTGCGACCAGAAATCCGAGTAAGAAATTTTGTTAACCCGGGAGAAGGTGTTAGGCACTCCTGAATTCCGTGGTTCTAGCACGGTCGCTTAACTATTATTATTTGGCCTAAATTGTCTGATTATTTACTTATTTTTTGCCTATTGTGCTTTTAGCCCTTTTCGCTTTTTAGCCGCTTTTAATATTTATGGACTTATCTTGAAAACAAGTCACGATGGTGTGCACTTGTTTTTTAGACACATTATAATTACGCCACACGAAATGCACCCGTAATTACAACATGTGGTTTTTATTATAATTTGAAGTTGAAGACGGGGACATGAGTTGTCGCTCCCGAGTGTTGGTTAGGTAGCTTTGGTATAATATTGATTTTTCATCAAGATTTCGAACTAAAGGTATTCATTCTACCTAGAAGATCTCCTAAAACGATATTCATTTCTCTAAGAGAACCTCTTATGGGCTATGGCCTCGTCTAACCCCGTTTTATCACATTAGGCCTTCCTAAGTCAAATCTCCTTGTGATAGGACTACTAGTTCTGAAAAAGAATGTGTTTTTAGCCAACGATGGTAAATATGGGAATCAGAACGTCCCTTGTTCGTTCAGATATATACACTTATGAAATTCAGATATCTAAATATGTTACTTATTAATTCTGATACGAATGGGCAAGATGAAATCACTCTACTTTTTCCAGAATTCCATGATTTCTAACAAAGATCATGCCACAGGAAATTTTATTAATTTTGAAACAATAATTCTTATCAATTCTAAACAACCTAATCTCACGCATCTAAAGGTTTAAAGTTCAACATATGTATACATTGATTTTCTGCAAATTTATGAGACACAAGACAAACTGAAGATAATCTATTGATTCTATTCATGTTGAAACTCTGCTGAATTTGAAATAACCATTTTTTCCAAAATCCAAACGGGGTGTTCATACAGATTTTACATACGTTCTTTTGTCTAATATCATTGCAGAACAAAAAAATGTAAAACTCGAAATTTCAGAAACATGAATAAGACTGAAATTAAGCGTACAGTCCAGTCTTAAATTACATTACAATGAAAAGCAAAAGAAATACAGGGGGGGATTATAACTTGACTGCCTCTATACCCTTTCCAGAATGAAAGAAACTAGAAAAATAAGATTCTAACTAATTTGGTGACTCGAAACTCTCTTGAGGCCTTACGTTTGAGCCTTCTCTTTGTAATCTGTAGAACACCCCAATATAATTTAGGTGTTGTGCAACCACCAAAACCAAACTGACCATGAAGAGGTCAGTTTTAATCCTGATATTGCGTGTGTTTAAACCATACTATCTGGCAGAATTATTTATGCACTTTCTCAGTGAATATGATCATAAAAGGATCAACTCAACTCCGGAATGTCATTTTCATACTTTGGACTTTCAGTCCATATTAATTCCTTGACTTGGTTATGCAGGCATTTTAAGAGGATAAATCTGATCATAATAAAGGATTCAGATTCTTTCCTCTAAGGAGCCTTTGATTATCCACTTTATATGCGTAAAGGGTAATTTTGAGCACCCTCAGCTACTGTTTAGGCGCTACCTAGGGGGTGAATTTGACTATTAAAAAGTCAAATCCATCTACCCAAGTGCTAAAACTAACATAATTCTAAGCTCTATAGGAACTTTGCTTATCTAGGCATTTTTAGAGGATGAATCTGACCATCCAAGGGTTCAGATTCTCACTCTAATGGCCTTCTCAACTACATACTCTATACCCCCTTTTAAGGGTAAACTTCAGCCAACATACCAACATTTGTGCACTTGTCATGGGGTGAGTTTGATTATCAACAAATCAAATTCATCTACCCTAGTGCTGATGCTAACATAATTCCAAACTATACAGGGACTTTGATAATTTAGGCATTTTTAGAGAATGAATCTGGACATTTAAAGAGTCCAGATTCCTTATTCCAAAGCCCTTTT